>LJIJ01003453.1:0-19047 GCA_001718145.1 Orchesella cincta | reverse complement strand
ATCAAGTTGCCCCACAAAACAAACTCAAAGTTGCAAAATTGAACTGGAGACAAACTATAGAACTACGCGCCTGTATATGTATTAATTTCCATATTATCAGCTGCCAATATAAAAAACAAGGAAACAGGTTTTGTATCATGGGCGATGATTTGGATGCCTACGTAAACTAACATTGAGTATTACAGTTTTTAATGTATTCATTTCGGTATCTGATCAAGGAAATTTTTTTAGGCAAAAAAACTATTCTGGATAATCTGAACCATAGCCGTCATAACTGAAGCTATGCTAACTACCATTGTTACCGGGCTTCCCATAAATGGAATAATACACAATACTGGACATAAAACATTTATTGCAACTTTTCGCTACAGTCAAGGCTGCAAAACTTTTTCGTATACACCTAGTAACCCGAATATATAAAACTGGTTCCAAAGACACTTATATAAGAAATTCGGTTATTACACCATATTTTATGAGTCGATGATCATGCATCATGAGGATGATACATTTTTTAGATTTGCTATAATACGTACAAATGCGGATTTGTTTATCAGAGTCACTCCAGTCTTATTACAACCTTGGTAGCCAAAAGTTACTTTTGAATACGAAGTCTTGATTTTGCTGTTTCATCATGAGGAGGAAATCATCTTTTCCCGATAGTCAACATCAGTATCTTACAATACTGAAACAAATCTTATTAGGGATTGGTCAAACTCCCGTCATTCTTCTTGAATTTTTGGTTTGGCTTCCCTTTCTTTTCTATCGAGTGCTGCTGATACAGCACGTGAAGTTTTTTAAACCTGATTTTGGCCATATTCTGAATCCATTGAGTAGCACAATGGTTGATAACTTTCAGAGTACATTTAATTTTTCTCTCATGTTTGCAATCAAATTAGAAGGTAAAATGAGCCTTGACAGGGTAACCAAGCTATTTGAAACGAATGTGTTGAAGTCGAGGTTGGAAAAGAAGGTCAGATATCCACAACTGAAGCAGTACCAAGTCAACTTTGGTGGTCACTGGTTTTGGAAAAACGATCCTGATTTCAACATCAAATACCACATAAAGCAATGGAAGGATGGCAGTAGTAAAACTGTCAGTGAAGTGCATCAAAACATTATAAATCGTCCATGGATTGAAAATAAAAGCCCCTGGGAGCTATTTCTAGTTTCAACTGAAGACCATCATGGCTCTTATCTTTTCTTGAGAATGCATCACTCCATGGCAGATGGGAAGTCAATGATTAAATTGTTGGTGGAATGTCTGGGACAAAAGCAGATAAAAATGGCAAACCCCAGCTATGTTGAAAAGAGCCTTTGGGACACACTTCTACTGCTATAACTTATATGAAGATGGTTGTGGCTGGGTTAAATAATTTTCCAAAAATATTCAAACATCCTTGGAACATTCTAAAACCTGCTAGACCTGATGTCACACCAAAAACTTGGATACATCTAACCCCACCAATTTCCATGTCGAAGCTGAAAACTGTAGCAAAAATAAACAGTGTTTATCCCTCATCGGTTATCATGTCAATTATAAGTGGTGCTGTGGAAAAATTGTACGGAAGCTCGTTTCAAAATGAGGCTTTGAACTTTTCGTACATCGTTCCTAGACCAAATCATCCACCCACATTGACTAATCACGCGTTCGTCTGTGGGATCGATTTTAGTATGTCAAATATTTCACCTACACTTCGTCTCCAGATGTGCAACAATGAGCACAAGAACTTCAAATGTAGTTTCGTTCCAGAATGCACATTGATGTCAATAAATCAGATCGGATGTTGGACCCAGGGAATTAGGAATAGTGGACTACTAAAAGGGAAAGCAGCCTCTGTTGTGATTATTACAAATATGTCCACAGATGAAGAGGGATTTGATGTTGATGGTCATATATGCTCAAATATTGCAGCAAGCTATGGTCTTCGATTTGGATTATGGGGTACGTTATATCAAAAAATTAAAGTTAATGACTTGGAGTAGCTCATTTACGTGTCATTTTTTGTTTCAGGTGTTGGATTCATGACTGTGGGATACATGGACACTTTGCAAGTTACTGTGGTTGCTAATAGCTTGATAATGAGTGAGCAGGAAGTGCAAGCTCTTTCCGAAGAGGTGAAACGAGAGTTTGACCATCTCTGTGCAGAAAATGGAATGTGATTGCATCGTTGCTGTTATAAAACATTTTTCTGAATTTAAGCAATAACTCAATTGTGGTTGACATATATGTAATTACTGACATACAGACCATGACAAATGACAAAAACAAGTTTTCATTTTGCTTATGTAATGTATTGACTTTATCTCTAATTTGCAAACAGGCACATTAGTTTTCCATTTTAACGAAATTATTTTCAATGTTGAAATTGCTCAAGCTCTAAATTGGAGTTACTTGTTGTAAAATTCTAAATATCTGTTAAGGTTCAATAAATAATATTTTGTTTCTAAAAAACATTTTAATATGGAGTCAAGCGACTACGTACTTTATCAATTAAAAACCAACCACTATAGATTTTGTCGTCTACTCACGACGCACGATCCGGAAGCACGATGCTTAATAATATAAACTCAGAAAAAATGAGAAATAATGTCATTTTTATACCTTTAAAATCTCAGAATCTACAACGTCTGTATCCTTCCCAATCTCCATTCCTAGTTTGAATGATTTCAGATGAGATTGGAGTGTTTTATCGTCAGATAAAAACACTTGACGGTCCAAGCCAACCACCCGATCCAACTCAGCCTGTGCTTTTCTTTGTGTCCCCAAATGCTGACTCAAGTATAATGTAGCAAAGGAAAGGCTGTTCGAACTGTTATATACAAAAATGTTACTGAAAAATTATAAAATAAACAAAGAATGAATATTTTCATTTTTATAACCTTGTTTCTGATCCCGCCACAAAAAGGTCACCAACAATTGATTGAAGATTTTTCTCTAAAATGCAATTAATTAATTTGAGTGAAAGTTTGTTATAGTTACCTTTTATAACTTAAGTTAAGTACCTCCTTGTTCCTTATAAAAGGAAGAAGAGGTAGTATTTTCCATTTCAACAAGATAATGATCTATAAAATCTCTGAAAAAATACAATGTTTACTGAATTTCCAAAAAATGAAGTAGTTTATAAGTCATTTCTAGTCTCTCTAACCTTGGATTATTGAGTTCAAGATTTTGCGCATGTTTTTCAATAGTTTTGCTTAACAGACTAAATATACTGTCAACAGAGTTGACCCAATTAGTCCAACCGAAATAATCTGGTGATATGTATATCAGGAATGGAGCAAAGAAAAGGAATTTCTTATTAATGTAAGGTACATATTGACGGCTTCATATTAAAACCACGTATCGTGCATAAGAAATGTACAGAAGATACGTGGTTTTAATATGAAGCCGTCGATACAATAAGTATATAACTAAAATGATATAAACTAAACAAGATGTGATGTCACATACAATGTGAATGAAATGCACACTCGTTTCAATGTCAATATTATGCATGAATGATGACGAATAGTACGATGATGATAATGATGATGCGAGCTACGAATAATACAATCCTACAATAAATAAATCAGTCTTGTTCGGAGTCCGAAACGGACAGGTAACTGAAGTACAACTTAGTCTTGGAGTCTTCCATATTTATTGATGACAGTTGGAAGGGTTGACTGGACCCTAAAGTAATTTCGGACTTACTTAAAATGTATATAACTATGCGTTTGTATGAATATATGGTAGACCTGTTCATCGTATATAACTACATGCGTCTTGAGCGTTGTCGGGCTGCCACTCAATTTAAACTATGTAAACTTGAATATTAAACAGATAAGGAATTGGAAAAGCCATTTTTGACCCAAAATATTCCGGATTTGTGTCTATTTTAGGTTTCTACATATTTACCTAAACATTTTTATGTATAAATCATAAGCCAATCGATTCGATAAGACGAGCTTGTTTCCCAGTAATACGAATAGTTAATTTCTTAAAAAACTTAGTTATTATGTGAATGATTCATTTCAGGGTTTAAATGTTCACCAAGTTGTTCAGAGGACTCATCTATCTTTAAAACGGATTCAAAGTGAAAGAATGGAAGTGGATGGTTTAATGGAAGTAACTCCAGCTGTACAGCAGTTATCAAAAATGAGTAATGCTACGTTTGCGACTGAAACATCCCATTCTAAACAAGGATAACTGACCGAAGCTCCGCTTCAATGCTCCAAACAAAATTTAGAGCAGAAACCAAGTTCAGCTTGAGTTATGTTAAGAATAAATAAGAAATATTGAGACTACCAACTCCTTGCAAAGATTGTTATGATTAAAAAGGATGAAAGTAGCTATGCATTCGTGAGCGACATTGGAAAAAATCACACTCTTGCAGAAATTAAAAAGTAGATGCACATACTACAAAAACTTGGGATCCAAGATAACCTGGTTAAAAAGCAACACATTAAATCATCCAATTTATAACACATACAAACACACATACTTACCTAAATAAAATTTGACATTGTTCAACACAAATCGTAATTAAAATGCTGAATGAACCAATATCATTTTTTGTGTAGAAATCATAATTTATTTATCATATGGTCTTACTTTTTTGATTGACTACTTGCCTATAATCATAATACAACTGTAGTAACACGAAGGATAGGAAAGACAGATTGACATTTTATACTAAGAAACACCAGCGAATGCAGTTGGCCCACAAGAAAGAACCAAGTTTCAAATTGAAACTGGAGCAAACTACTGCCCTGCATATTTCCATATTATCAACTGCCAATATAAAAAACAACAAGGAAACGGGTTTTGTGTCATGGGCGATGATTTGGATGCCTACGTAAACTAACATAAAGTTTTAATGTATTTATTTCGGTCTCAGATCAAGTATACTTTTTATCAGCCTGTAAAACAAAACTCTATTCTGGATAATCTATAGCACAGCAGTCATAACTGAAACCAAGCTAACTACCATATTTTCAGGCTTCTTATAAATGGAATGACGCACAATACTGGACATCAAACAGGTTCCTTAAGAGTTTATTGCAACTTGTTGCTGCAAGTCATGGCTACAAAACTAATGCGTATACACCCAATAACCCGAATATATAAAACTGGTTCCAAAGGCATTTATATAACAAAAACTCGATTAATACTCCAAGTTTTATGAATCAATGATCATTCGTCATGAGGATGATACAATTTTGTAGATCTGCTATAAAACGTACAAATGCAGCTTTATTTTTCAGAGTCACTTCAGTTTTACTACAACCTTGGTAGCCAAAAGTTACTTTTGAATACAGAGTATTGTTTCGTTTATTTCATCATGAAGAGGAAATCATCTTTTCCCGATAGTCTACATCAGTATGTTACAATACTGAACCAATCTTATTAGGGATTCGTCAAAACTCCCGTCATTCTTCTTTAATTTTGATTTGGTTGCCCTGCTGTGATCCGTAAAAGATATTTAAACAGATTTTTGCAAGTTCTGAACCAATGGTAAGCTCATGGTTGAGAATATTCAAAGTGAGTTTAATATTGGCCTCATGTTTGCAATCAAAACGGAGGGTAGCTTATGTCTTGAAAGGATAACCCAGCTATTTGAAGCCAACGTATTGAAAGCGAGGCTAGGAAACCAGATAAGATATCCACAATTGAAACAGTATCCAGTCAATCTTGCTGGCCACTGGTTTTGGAAAACTGATCCTGATTTCAACATAAAAAATCACATTCATGAGTGGAAAGAAAGTAGCGGATTGGATGTCAGCAAACTTCATCAGGATATTGTTAATCGTCCATGGATTCAAGATAAAAGCCCTTGGGAGCTGTTTTTAGTTGCTTCGAAAGACAACCTGAGCTGTCATCTTTTTCTAAGAATTCATCATTCAATGGCAGATGGTAAATCTATGATAAAACTGTTGGTGGAAGGCTTAGGCCAAAAGAAGCAAAAAGCAGCAAGAGCAAACTACCCTGAGAAAGGGCTTTGGGATATGTTTCTCCTGCCCATAACTTACATGAAGATGGTTGTTGGTGGGTTGAATAATAATAACAAAATAAACAAACACCCTTGGAACATTGTAAACCACGCTCGACCTGATGTCTCACCAAAAACTGGGTAGTTTAACCACTACGAAAATTTCCCTATTCTAAACATGCTAAAACATAGTAGTCAAAAACGACGGGTGTATCCCTCATGCAGTTATCATGTCTATAATAAGTGGCGCTGTGTCAAAATTGTATGGAAACTCATTTAAAAATGAAGCCTTGAACTTTTCCTACGCCGTCCCAAAACCAAACCATCCACCTACATTTACCAACCACACGTTCCTTGGTGGGATGTATTTTAGCATGGAAAATATTTCCTCCACACTTCGTCTCCGGATGTGTAACGATGTCCACAAGAACCTCAAAAACAGTTCCATTCCAAAATGCATATTGATGTCAGTGAATCAAATCGGAAGTTGGACCGAAGGCGTTAGAAATAGTGGGCTGATAAGGGGGAAAGCAGACTCTGTTGTGTGCATTACAAATATGTCCGTAGATGAAGAAGGATTTGATGTAGATGGCCATAAATGCAGCAGCATTGCGGCCAGCTGTGGTATTCGATTCGGATTAATTGGTACGTTAAATTTGAAAAATCAGTGAGTTGACGAATTGAGAGGGTTCTTATCATATACTTGCTTTTAGGTGTTTCATTCATGACTATTGGATACGTGGACACTTTACAAGTTACGGTTCTTGCTAACAGCTTATTACTGAGTGAGAAGGAAGTGCAAGCTCTTTCCCTTGAGGTCAAATACGAGTTTGATCAACTCTGTGCAGAAAATGGAATGTGATTGCATCAGTGCTTGTGTAAAGCATTTATACATATGTAACTTTATAATCTGATAAGTGTAATGAACCTAGCTTTCATTCTTCTTGGCCTATGTAATTTTGAAGTTTATATGGAAAGGAGTTTCCATATATACTTTGCTTTTAATGTAGAAATTATTAAAGTTCAAAATTTTAAGGTCTTAAAAGAGAATCTCAGTAATGCTGCTAAAATTCAATAAATTATATTTCACTTTCAATAAGAAAATATTTTAATGAGGTGTAGAGCGACTTTTTTTTATCACATAAACACACTAAAATATAATTTACTTTTTAGTGCCGGAGTCAATGGCTAAATTATTTGAAAACAGTTTCAAGGTGAACTTTAAAAATGTTACGCAAATAGTTGTGGCCGCCAACATAAAACATTTCATAAAAAGTATAACATTTGCACATCGCAATCGTCAAACCATTGAGAAGCGGCATTTGGCAAGGCATTTCATATATTTTTAACTGAAATTTGTAAAACACAGTTACTAAACTTGCAGTGTAATGAATGTGTTAACATTTGAATAGTTATGCTAAGTTTGTAGCTAATAAACATGATTGATTCAGTTTCTCAACCTGTCTTATGTTTTGAGGTAAGGATAAAGTATTAAGTAGCCGTACTGGAAAGAAACGCTTGTAATTTTTTAAGTAAAATGTTTATTGGATAACTTTATGCACCAAATTGTTGAAAATTTAGTGTAGATTATTATAAAAATTTGAAGCCTTCACTGAATGGCTTTGTAACGAATTGGGGTAAGATATTACCTAGCGTGTTCCAAAACTGCTTTTCCTGACTTTTTCGCTACATTTTCACTAATATTCTTCCAAATGGTACGGGAGTGCACAAATAGAGTTTGTGTGGATCCTTTTTCTAAGAGTACCCTTGCTACATCGGACTGAAAACAACTCGATCCCACGTGCCTGTGGTACATTGGTGGGCCTGTCCTTTTTTTCACAAAATTGACAAAATTTGTGTTTATAAAGCCAGTTACTTTAAAAGCATAATGGGATTAAGTGAGGCCTGGCCAAAACAAAATTTGACCACCTTTGTATTACTGGTCTGTAAAAGGAAGCCATCGGTCCTTTATACATTCGTTTAAGTAGTTTTTTAAGCTCACAATGCCCTATTAATGAATGAAGATAAAACGTTCCCATTTTCATCGGAGGCTGGCCAAATCAAAACTTTCTTGGAGAACGTAACTTTTGGTTTCACATTATGAACATAATCTACCTTCTTGGTGCCCGGCGTATAATAAAAAATCCTTCCTGAAACATCAGATGGACTCAGAGGCAAGTAGGTCACGTCATCATTTATGAGGAGTTTACAAAGAATTTTTCGTGAAGTCTTTTGTGTGCGGTTTTTGCACGGCTGGCCTGATCTTAAGCATACCTTGGTGCAGATTTATTTCTATACGCTTTCAACCCCATAGCCCTGCTCTTTGAATTGCTGCATTTATTATTACCATACGTTGACGTTTTGGCAACAGCAGCGTCGACTGTCGTCGGACTTATTTTTCAAAGCAGTTTTAATTTCTTTTGACTTGGGACTGGTGACTCGGGCGTCCGGGATTTTTTTTGGTATTCCTGTGTGTTAGTGCTGATGCCTACTCGTTATTTCGTAGGCAGGCACTTATTTCGATAACTTCTTTTTATTAAATGCTATCACAGTCAAACATAATTTTTTTACCTCATTTTCAAAAAAGGAAATTATGCTTTTTGAGAGCAATTGTTTAGACGCTCGTTACAAAATAGCAATAAACTGCGAACGCAAAAGAAACACACATATCTCCATAGACGGCCTTGAAGCTTCCTCCATTCTATAACCGTAGTAGGTATTTATATCTAATGTTAGACCAACCGATTATCGCACAACCTGTTCTATCTATCTAGGTTTATATATTATATACATGATATACTTCACAGCTACCGGCTCGTACATTATTAACTTATACTTCAGCTTAAACTTTATAAGAATCCGTAAGTCAATGATGTAAAGTGTAATATTCCCACTTGTATTCCTAAAAAATGTTCAAAATTCTTAAACGAGTAACCTTAGTCATATTTGTAACTTCGATTCAGATTCATTTGTTTCCATCACATTTTATTGCAGTAACTAAGAGAGTAAATCTGGAAAAGATCTTGGTAAGTCCGTTCGTATCAGGAAGTCATGCATCATCATCATCATTATCCGGACGTGCAGAAAACAGCTCAGCTGAAGCTGCTACTCACGGTTGTTCGATAAAAAATTGACTCAGTAATGAGTGCGGAAGAAAAATGTGAACAACTAAAAAACGTTTATTATGATAATGCAATGCTCAGAAAATTTTAAGGCAAAATTGACAATAAGTTAACCATCGGTAACAGCGTATGGCAAAAAACGAGAAAAACTGAAAAATCAGACACGTTCTTGCCTCGCTGTATGTTACACATTATAAATGAATGAAACAATTTGGACTGTAACGCAAATATCACGCAAAAATGCATAACAGATCTTGTTGAAAAGATTATAAATAGCTACGCTTCATTTTGAATTGTTACCTTTTAAGTTTAAGTAAGTTTTGGGAAAGTGACGAGGAAAAAATAAAGAGCATTATTATAATGCTGTAGTAAGGAGTTACTGCCTGTCACAACTGGTTTACGATAACCAAAGCAAAAGGATTTATTTGTTCATCGAGTCTCTTAACCTCAACACAAATTTGAATGGCTTGGGTTCTACAAGAAACCCGGAAGAAGTATCAATATCAACATAAGGGCAAGCTGGAATCAGGTTCAATAACAAATTTTGCAGAATGCTAGCAACGAACAGAAAAAGGGAGTCCCTCGCCAAACCTTCTCCGAGGCACTGACGACGCCCAGCACTGAAATGGAATGAGAGAATCATGACGAACCACTTGTGTTTCATCCTCATTGCAAGGGAGAAAAAAAAATCTCTCAGGTACGAGAAATCTCATTATACGCATAGGAACCCGCCAATGTTTTGTGTGATGATGAATACGCATAACAAATATAAGACAATTGACTGGTCACACCTTTTGGGCGGGTAAAATAACCTGAAATACATCGATATTCAGCAACTTCCGATGGGAGACAACCCATCAATCTACACATAACGGAAGTATTGGAGCCCGAAATGTTCCAGATAGTATTGGTTGCGAGAATGTATTTGACAATATGCATAAATAAAAGAATTCGAACAAGTATTAATGAATACAGTTTAATAAACTGTTTTGTAATCTACAATCTGCTCTACGGAATAATTTGATTTTGTATCCTGATTACGCAACAGTCCCACTTAACTCCCGCTTTGCTTACAGGCACTCAGAATGAGCATGCGGAGTTTTGGCGTAGCCAGCACACGGCTGGTAAATTTTTTCTAAAGCACTGGAGATTCTCTTTTCGTCATTTTACTGAGCGGTACTGTTAAGTGCAGCGTACTCGCGTCAGCATTTTTTCATCTGGGTGCTGTGTATATTCACCTTGCGGCCCCCCCGTCACTCAGCCTGAGCTTTCTGTGGTTGTCTCCACCAAAAGTGCTGAGCTCAAGTAAATAAAGTGAAACGGAAAGGCTGTTCGAGCTGTTATAACGCAAAAATATTACTGAAAAATTATAGCGATAAAAGAGAATGATTATGCTCATTCTTTTAACCTTGTTTCTGATCCAGCCACAAAAAGGTCACCAACAATTGCTTGAAGATTTTTCTCTAAAATGCAATAAATTAATTTGAGTGAAGTTTTGTTATAGTAACCTTTTATAACTAAAGTTAAGTACCTCTTGTCCTTATATAAAAGGAAGAGACGGGTCGGTAGTATTTTCCATTTCAACAAGATAATGATCTATAAAATCTCTGAAAAAATACAATGTTTACTGAATTTCCAATTAAATGAAGTAGTTTATAAGTCATTTCTAGTCTCTCTAACCTCGGGTTATTGAGTTCAAGATTTTGTGCATGCTTTTCAATAGTTTTGCTTAACAGACTAAAAATGCTGTCAACAGAGTTGACCCAATTAGTCCAACCAAAATAACCTGGTGCTATGTATCTCAGGAATGGAGCAAAGAATAATCCAGAAACCGCGGTGAAGTTAACGGATCTATAAAACGTTACCAATTATTATTGGAAAGTAGACCAAGAACGTATCAATTTTTTTCATGCTTTACATACTCCATTACGGACTCTGCCCTTTGTAAAAATTTCCGGCTTAACTGGTGAGTCCCCAATCATTATTTTCGCTTGATCACTCTCCAAAGCGTGTTGACAATGGGCCATTGAATAATCTAGTTCCAGAGATGGGTTGCCCTACCTTCTCTCAAAGATTTAATTAAGCGGTTGCCTCCTCAGTCACGTAGTCTTCAATTGAGCTCTTCAGGACACCGAAATCTCGTAGTTTACGAAGCGTAAACCTACGTTGAGCCTCCCAATTGTGACCTTGAGAGATTATAATACCGTTTCCTTTCCCGAAATACCAAGTTACTGGATTGAGAGCCCTTCCAGTTGAGTTAATGAAACAGACTTTTTGACAAGTTTTGCATCATTTAGCACGATCGTTCTGAGAACAAAAAGACAATTGTTCAAGAAACAATTTCTTTCAAAATATTGCAAAACTATTTTTTTATTACTTTTCAGATCCCATGTCGATGCTGTAAATGGGCCCATACTCCTCGGCCCACTTTTGCATTACTCGCAAAGAATCTTTTCCAAGTTGATGAGCATTTCCAATAAATGGCAATGCTCGTGGTCCTGTGACAAATTTTAAACACTTCAAAATAGGCAAAATATTTTATTTAAAAAAATATTATGGGTTTTACCTGGAGGGTAACGGGGGTCTCGTTTGTTTTTACGCAAGTAAATAAAGCCTACGAGTAACGCTGCACTTAACAGTACCGCTTCAGTAAATGAGAGAAAGAATTCCATTTTAGAAAAAATTTACAGCGTGTGCTTGCTACCCAAACTCCGCATGCATTCTGAGTGCTGTAAAAGGGGATTCAAGTGTTGTTTGCGTAATCAGGTACAAAAATCAAATTATTTATACATTTATAGTAAACCCAGCAAACTATAGATGAGATAACCGCATGCATTTTGTTTTTGCAGTTTTTTTGCCCACCGACTGCTGAAGGGCATTTCTTTATTACTGAAGTTTGGACTTCAGCTTTGGTGTTACGATTGCAATTACAGGTGCATGAAGATATATAAGGAACATGTATGATAGTTTGCCATTGACCTCGAATACATATTATTGATTAGCTGAATATATCAGGTATACAAAATTTACCTGTGTCTAAATTAATAAAATACTTAAATGCGGTATGCCGATTTCTTGCACAACACATCGCAGTGTTATCAAGTTTATCATTACAATTCGTGTAAACATATGACAACCTGGCTTAAATATGTATAATCTGCACTTTAACCAATTGAAGTTGTTTTGCATACTTGTGTAAAACTGGATATTGAATAAACTTACTTTGCTGCAAAGTTGTATAAAACTTAATGAAGGTGATAATGATGACAGTGCACAAATTTGTTGAGTGTGACGTGACAATGTTATTTTGTTTTTTATTAAAACAAATGATTGCCCAAAGTCATACATTACCATCAAAATCGGTTCATCTTTACCAACAAAGTTCCAGAGTACATGTTATGCTCAGCATCACAGTTTGCATGAGAATGTGCAAAGAGTAGATATCCCAATGTGCATCCTTGTGTTCCATCCGTTTATTTAAAGTCAGAGTAAATAAGATGTTATAGTTTCTATTCCGCTTCCCAAATTCTAAACAACAATTGACTTTTTTAATTTTATTACGTCTGAATGCCGGATTAAGGTTGATATATGTCATACAAATTTTAGTATCTTTCAACCAATGCATATTACTTATAGTTCTTGGTAGAAAAGTATTTCTCCGCCTTTTAGGAAGGGAAATTAATAAGAAATATAATGGATATGTAGCAAGTTTTCAAATGGACCCATGCAATGATTTCAGTTTTGCTCTTCAAAATATTCTCTGGCATCTTTCTATGCAAGTCCAAACATTGGGACTGAAATTTTAGAATTAATTTAAGCTTTTGATGAAATATATATTTTATGGCACTGTGAAGTTTAATCAACTTTGTCCAAAAGATTAAGTTGCTGCTTTCGCAAGTAAAGGTTTGTTCAGGAAAGTTCACAAATACAGTACGGCTTGCGACTAAATGTAGATTTATTATTACATCTTTCTGCTAAAGTTGGCCATTTGTGCAGGCGGAAAGGAAAAAACATGTCCTTTAGTATTAAATATCATGCTAATCTGTTTCCAGCGACGGGTTTGTTGTGGACATGTATTATAAGTTACGTTGAAAGGCAAGCAAGTCATAAAAAGAAGCTTTCTCCTCTTTCTGCATCAAAAACTCATTCAAAAGAAGAAACATATATGTGAAAGTAGTAATCGCATACTACATTAATTTTCAATTTTGAGTAGCTTTTATTCATAAGAAATTCTCAGAAATCTAAATAACCATGAATATTTAAAAGGACTTGGCAATTGAACTTGAGGTGTATAAAAATCTAGTTCCCTATGTTTGTATAATTACTGTGAGCTTCTAAATTAATTAATAAGCTGTATTTTCCGTTTAGCATATATTCCGTGTCTATAGTACGTATAGCTTCTGGCATTTCGGCTTATATAAAACCACTTCAAATAATGACATAAAAGTTACACAACAAATATATTACTCGTAATTATATCATTTCGCTCCCCTCGGGATCTGTGAGCATAACATGTAATTACAAAGCAAAAAAAAATTATTGTCAGATACAACCTCCCACGTTCTTGTATCCAAAAATGGATTAATTGTGGCAGAGCCCTTAAAAATGTTTTAAATGACGAATATAAATAGATAGTTTGGGGTTTTAGCAAACACTGTTTTCCAACCTAATTCCTGAAACGTCGAGTGACTAGAAAAACTGAATCTTTACCCGCCTGCTTTACTTTCCACCCCGAGTTGCGGCCATACAGTTGAAATGCTTCCAGCAGCTTTTTCTACAATGATAACTGTGTGTGGGATGAATGCCCACTTCGGCATTTGGTTATGTAGACAAAAACTTTAACTGAGTATGAACGGACTCCCATTTGAAGCAACTATGCATTTTTTTGGAGAAAACTCTCCGGTACTTTCACGTTTTTGTGGAGGCCTTCCACATTTATTGGTTTGTCGTACCACATTACTTCAATGGAGATGAGGGTTTTGAAGTATATATTTTAAGCAAGTAAACCCATGTACTACCAAGATTTTGAGTAGATCAGCTATTGGAACCATTCACAAAACCAGCCTTCATAACTGGACTGTCTGATGACCCGTCGATCCCATTTTGTATGCAGGCTTTCATAGAGTTATAAACATAAGGAAAACAAAACTAAAGCCTTCAGCATATATTTAACGTAAAATGAATACAAACTCTCTGGTACACTTCTTCAGCATGAAGATTTACCAATAGTTCCCAGTCTATCTCACTCTGCCCCAAACTTTTAGTGAATCAACTTTAACATAAAAAACAAACCCTCTTTTGTAATATTAGCAAAAACTTCTTGGTTTGTATTTGCAAAAAAATATTGGTAATTAAAGGATTCTATAGACAGCAGAAAAGGACATTGTTTTCGATCTAGGGAACGAAATTGAAGCCTGTAAACGTGTCAGACATAATTGTAATGAAATCGGCGAACTCGTTTGCTCAAATTTTGTCTGCAGGTTTGTACTTAACAAGAATACTTTTTACAATTTCTTTGGCAATCAATATTTGGAAAATTAAAACACTTGTAATTTGTGAGCTACATTCCAACATTCTAGCAAATCTTGAAGGAAAGTACAAAGCCTTCCCTATTGGGATTGCAATATTCTTGAAGTCCTCTCCAATTTGTTTTCATTGTTTTATCTTTCTGGTTGTGATTGCAAGCTAAATTGGAACTTGTTTGGAGTTTATGACCCGAACTCAAACCGCAGCAGAGAGTTTTATCAGTCTAAACGTCATCTTGTAGGAGTATAAATAGCCAGTACATCCTTTTAATAACTGGAAGGTTTTGGAATGACGCTCTTGCTATATCAACATTCCTGTTCGTTTTTAATAACCGTTTGTTGAATTCACAAGAAGGTGTAAGCCTTTTCCTGATTTGTTATCATGGGTCTCTTGGATAATTATTTTATTGTGGGATTCCTTTTAAATCATCTAATTAATCTGAGACATTTCTGCAAGAAACCACACCAGGAATTGCTTTCGGCTACGGTTCAGAGATTCAACTCAGGAGGATAAATTCTCGAACATGAAGATTTTACTTTATAATTTGACAAAGAAAGTGAAAGTACAAGATTGTCATACATTTGCAATCATTGTAGCATAGTGTGCAACAAAGTGATTTAAGGTAATATTCTATTGAACAAAGAGCTACAGAAAAAGTTTCCGTATGAATTGTCTATTAATAATTTATTGAATAACAAATACAGGCGTGAGGGTTATCGGGAGTTATTACAGGAGACGAACCTAATTAAAGCAGCATTAGTCGTGTTGTAAAATATTAAATGAAGTGCAGAATCTCCTTCATGATTACTTATACAAAAACAGGTTATTAAGTATTCAGACGTGCTAAACTGATATTTTTAAAGCGATCAATTGAGATCAAAATATGTTCTCTCTTTTGTTTCCCTAACCCCACCAATTTCTATGTCGAAACTGAAAACCATTGCAAAACAGAACAACGTTTATCCATCATCAGTTATCATGTCTATAGTAAGTGGCGCTGTGTCAAAATTGTATGGAAACCCATTTAAAAACGAAGCCTTGAATTTTTTATACGTCGTTCTGAAACCCAATCATCCACCCACTTTGACTAACCACTCGTTTGTGGGTGGAATAGAGTTGAGTATGGAGGATATTTCCCCCACACTTCGTCTCCGGATGTGCAACGATGTTCACAAGAAGCTGAAAGATAGTTCCATCCCGAAATGCATATCCATGTCTGTAAATCAAAGCGGAAGTTGGCCGGAAAGAATTAGAAGCAGTGGAGTGCTCAGGGAGAAAGCGGATTTTGTTGTGGCTATTACCAATATGACAGCCGATGATGAAGGATTTCATGTTGATGGTCTGTCTTGTAGCAACATTGCATCAAGCATTGGTCTACGATATGGTTCTTTGGGCAATTCGAATAGAAATATTTTTTATTCATCCTATTTATTAACAAACAAATAAATAATTCATGCATACTTCTAAATTTTAGGAGTCACGTTCATGACAGTTGGATACAAGGACACGTTGCAAGTCACTGTTATGGGTAGCAGATTAATAATGAGTGAACAGGATGTGAATGTACTTTCCCAAGAAGTTAAGCAAGAGTTTAATAGACTGTGTGTTGAGAATGGCTTGTGATTCTTCATATTTACTCTGGTTATAACTGTGAGCATGAAACGTTTGTAAGGCAGTTGCATTTAATAAAAACAAACAATTATTGACGCCTATATAATGCACTCTAATTTGCTATCGCTTTAACTAATGGAATTACTTCCCAGCGGCTGCCACTGGAAAGGCATTGTTCAAATTTTATAATTGTCACGTTATTTCTTTCCACACTCGTGGGTGTTTGTGTGATCAGTTCTCTAAGGCAAAAGAACAAACCACTTTTTGTCAAATCAAATTAAATTACGGATACGGACGGATTCTCCCCAAATACGGATTTTATATGAAAGAGTACAAGCACAATTGACTAACCGTGCCTTTTTGCACTCACATGCCTTTTCATGCGGATTCGTCTACATCAAATGCACATTACGTAATGCGGCTTCCAATCAAAAAAGATTATGAACGTGATGAAAAACATTTCCTCATTATTTTTGTTACATGTTTGCCTATTGAAAAGAAATGATGCTAATTAGAGAATATAAGCGATATTAAAATCGTGGAACGCAATAGGCGTCATCACCTCATTAAATATGCTATACAATAGCTGGTTTAAAACAGAAGCTGAATTAGGTAAACATAAAAAGCCGGAATAACTAGTGAAATATGAATACCAATGAAAAAAACGTTGGAAAATGCAGCTCCTTCATTCGGTTGAAGTCAATTTTAATAAAGAAGAAATTCCTAATTCACAGTTTATTTCATATAACTCCTGAACAGATATCAGTGTCAGTTACAGCTCAAAAATTGGCTGAGTTGAGGGTTGACCACGATACTTAATCAAACTTGGAAACGCAAAGCTTAAAACCATGAAATTTATATGCTCAGTGTTTTTATAAACTTGCCCGTGGCAAACTTTAGGGTTTGGAATATCCAAGGATCTAATAAAAACTGCATTCATGTTGGCCCAACTTTGTGGATGCAAATCCTTGCATGCGGTGTCTGCATAATCGATCAAAGACTCTTATATAAGAAGGAAACCCAATTCCTGTTGCGGTTTTTCAAAAAAAACTTTGTATTTGCCATAATACCTGCATGTAAAAGTTCCGCTCCCTTTTTGCCGATAACCAAAATGCAACGTTGATGAAAAGAACACTTCAAATCTTTAGTAGTTGGACAGTTTCAATTTTGAACTGACATGTCAACCGCGTAATGCATCAGCAAAAAGTCAACCTTGTTAAAGTAAGTTTCATAACATTTTGTATTGAGGAGGAGAGCTGTCAACACCGAACTTTTCTCTGGCTGAAAAGAGAAGTAGACAAAGGCAGTATTCAAGAGCAAAGTAGCTGACTTTGGTCCCATGTGAATAAAACATCATGCAGTTTCTGTTAAGTTTTCCATTTTCCGAAACTCTGAATATGCCTGACTTTATATGGATTGTATGGTCCTGCCCGAGTTCCGGATCTGAGTTGACACATGTCTAACAAATCTTTGGAAACTGCTAAGAAGGATGCATTGTGTAAGTTTTTGTTTAAAAACTACTTTCTCCGCTTTTCAGAAAAATGTTGAGAGGATATGAAATAGACGTAGCACGTTTTTCAATGGATTGTTGATTCAGCATGATGTCAGTATAAAAATTCACTCGTATTTAGAATTCATTTCAATCAATTGCGATTATAGTTTTATTTTAAATATTTATGTATATAACATTGGCATTTTTAACGTTTACTGAGTATTTTTAAATCAGGAGTTTTTGTATTTAGCGAGTTAAAATGATGATTGATAGTGGATATTCTGGACGCATTGACAATCCCTGTAGGTTGTTTTGATTTTGGGTTTTAAACCGCTCTTGAGCTGCTTACTGAAAAATAGATGTTTTCTCATGCAAGTTAAAAAGAGCGTGTACAATAGTTGCAAATTTTTTACGGTTTTATGGAAGTAGACGTCTCATAGCTATATCATTTCGTTCCGTTACGCGCGGCTGTGAATATAAAAATTTAGCTTAAGATATAAAATTGCAATACAAACCAGTATTACAGCCATTTAAAGCTTACCTGATTCCTCTGCTTGTAAACAGATTTAATGTGAAAAAGCCCATAAACAATGGGATTCACAGTGGAATTAGTTCCAGCAAAAAGAAACAGCGCCTTCTGAAGCTCGCAGGTCTAGACACTTCTGGCTGTGTCCCGATCTGTCCAGTACCTTCAGATGCACAGAAAGCGTAGAACGGCGATCCATACAATGAAGAACGCGGCCGCATTAACAAACGTCATCCAAATACATTTTATTTTAGCTCGCTCAAAATTCTCGCTCCCTGTTACGCGAAGACCCACTGAATAAAAACAAAGGTGAAACATTAGTAGGACAAAATGAATACAATTATTAAAGCAAAGTTATAACGGACTAAACCTGGAGACTCGAAGGATCTTGCAGGATGAGCCATTTTATACATGAGTATAGCAATAGAGCCATGGAACACAACAAGAAGAATGAATGGGAGAGCGTACATATCCACGCCATCCGAAAATGGCATTAATAAAGCTCATGTCTTGGTTTGGAAAACGAGTTGAATGTGACACATTGGGTGTACCAAGGAAAATCCGGATGACGTTCACATGAAAAATAAAAACCTGAAAGAGAGGCATAATTTTAATAAGGGGTAAAATGAGACTGGGTAATGACCATGATTTGTTTCTTTCGCCGAATATTACTAATTTGTGGCAGTCTCTAATAAAAAAGCATCAAGCAATTTTTAGGATTCCAATCCAAAAATAAGCTGGATTACCCAAAGCCCCACTTGAATGGCAATCATTGTTAGTTCAAAATAAGGAAGTAGGAGA
>LJIJ01003452.1:0-19047 GCA_001718145.1 Orchesella cincta | reverse complement strand
TCATCTGTTTGCGGGGGGGAGGGGAGACTTTATGTTGGGTATGCGTATGTTCTATGTACAATCGATGGATCATTACGCGGGATTGTGGACTCCTTCGGCTTTCATCAAACTATTCTTGACTGGCGCATGACTGTACCGTTTTAATTTCTCTTCGACGGGTGACCACAAACTAACGGCAATGTTTATAGCCGAAATCGACAACTAAAAATTAGTCCATATTACCGAGAAGTGTTAAAAAATGAATACTGATCTAATTTGGTTTTCGCGAAAAATCGATAACACGGCGTGCTCTTGTTGCGCAAGTCTCCCGATTCTAGATGTAGTTGCATGGTTGTTTCGTGCGTAAATATATAAAACTGTTCCAGCGCCAACCAAAGAGCAACTGATTTTTGAGATTTAGTGTCGTTGGGATATGATATGACTTATGGCGGCCTTTCTGCTTACATTTGCATTTTTGCTATGATAATTAAAAACTTGCGAAGAAAAAATCCTTCTACGAACGCTGGCTTATTTTTATAATACATAGTAAATCCTTTGACATTTCAGGCAACCCAAACGTCACAAACAATTGAAACAATTTTCATAATCAATATTCCTTTCGTTAGCCCGTCCAAGTATTCTTTATTATACTTCTATGTTGGAAAGCATTGATAAATTTATCAACTGGAATGCTCCTAGAATCATCCAGAATTGTGTTATGATACATGGTTTCAGCCAATATCAACAACAATGATTGCGTCGAAAACTCGTTTTGTAAGTAAATCCAGGTAGTCTACAGGGAATTCCCTTCCGATTTCCCAATAAGGGCCCCAATTCAATGTAATCGGTAGCAGTGCTCTGAACCTCAACATGGCTGTTTCGAATCAACTCTTTTTATGGAGTAGTAGTAGTACATCCTCTTTGCTCCATGTTGATAATATTTTCCAACATTAAAAAAAGAAATAGGAAGCTTTACAAGAACGGGAACAACTGCCAAGTTAACCCTAACCAGTACAATCGCAATCGTTTTAGCAAGAAGTCAGTTCACCATTATTATTAAAAACGACGACGACGCAGAAAACAGTTTAGTTTTTAGTGATTTATTTGTTGTTGTTTTACATTTGGTTCCCTTTCTTGTATAGGATGAGACATGCGATATTAGGTTCATTTTAAGGCCCATATAGATAAGCCCTAAATGTAACATGCTCTCTTCAACAGCTCGATTCATAATCCAAATTACAGATAAATCGTATGACATTTCAGGCCAGCCTACAAGCCGTCACAAATAATTATCCACAATCAAACTATTTTCCGCACCCTTCCAAGTATTGTGTACAAAAACTTCCAGTTGCCCAAGCATAACAAAACGTACGAACAATTACCAACTGAAACGCTTCTTAAAATTCAAACTTGAGTTATGAGACACTTATTCAGCCCAATATCTTTTTTTTATAAACAACGAATGGCCCTCGAAAATTCGTTTTTGCCCTAAAAAGTAAATCCCAAGGCTAATCGTACAGGAATTCCCGCCCGCATTTGCCCAATATGGGCCCCCATTTAAGTGTATCCGGTAGCCATGGCTCTGGACCTTAACATAGCCGATTTTGGCATCAATTCGTTTTGTGCATTATATCCTCTTTGCTCTTTGTTGGTAACATTTTCTGACATTACTAATTGAAATTAGAAACGTGACAATAATGGGAACAATTACCAAGTTAAGCCCAACTAGTAAAATCGCACTAACTTCCATAAATCCTAAAATCACTCGCAGTACTCCATGCAACGTCTTGTGATGATAATCCCACAAGAAGCAACGAATGGATGTGGGCTCGAAAAGAAGGCGCAGAGGAAGAGGCAGTACGTGTGCCGCAAACCCCGTGTGAGGGATCAGTAGGCTCAATCATGTTTCAACTAAGATGGACTATTGTAGGACACGAGGTGCATTGGAGAATTTTGCTGGTTCCGAGGAAGTGAGGTTAGCCTTGTGTCAGAGGGGTCTGTCTTCCGGAAGTGTTGAGTGTGGGTCTGAGCTGTTCTGGGGGAGGGTTAAGGTAGAGTCGGGATGGACCAAGTGGGGAGGAGCGGCGAGGAGACAGTGTGGTGAGGTGGTTCGGTGCGAGGTGGGCCAATGTTTGCTTAGAGAGATGAGCTGCGGTGGATGAAGAGTAGAGCAGGTCCTAGAAGAATGGTGCTCCAAGAAGGTTGGTAGATAATTCGTGGGTGAGATCGGTGTCCGGTGAGGTAGGAAATTGTTCGTCGAAAGTAAGGGTTAAAATTATTATGGTCAGAGAGGTTCAACAACAGTGCGTCAAGGAAAGACGCGTGGGCAGGGAGGAAGTGGTATTACTAAGGCATGGGCAAATTAAGTAAGTAGGGAAGTTATCATTGTAGCCCATAAATTTCAAGTAAGGAAAGTGTTCGAGTGGTCATTTTATTTGGATGGTGGATGTGCGTGAAATGGTTAAAAAGAGTAATGGGCTTGGATGTAAAATTTAGAAGTTTTGGAGAAGGCTTTTGGAAGGAGTGTTTAGGAAGTGGGTTTTTTAGACGGCTTGTTGCAAGACCTCCAAGGCAGCCGGTTTGCTTTATTGAAACCGTGTCTAAAAGATGGTTCCTTGGTGACATATACGTCAGTAAAGCATAGGGCTCCCAAAACATATGCTGCTATAAGTTGCAACAGTAAGTCCAACTTTTTATATTCTCCAGTATTACGTCGCCGATGCGGGTGCGGGGGCGGGGGCGGAAAGTAAATTATTGAGAAGGATATTATAAATACATGTCAGAATTATAACAAAGGTCCACATTGTTGTTAATAACCATGGAGCCCATTTTCGCTTTGGTTTAAGTAGATTAATTTGGCAATAGCTGGAGTCCCAGGTGAAAGGAAATGGGTACATGAAGCAGAAAATGCTTTGCTGGAGCTGAATTAAGTTAATTTGAGCGTTTCGTAGCATTTTGGGTGATGCTTCTGTTGGTAAACTTTGCGAACGAATCAGTTTACAACATTTCAATAAACTTTCTTACCAGCAATCGCCTTTTTGAAAGGTTAACCTTGACCAATTTCAGTTAATTGCTTCGGCTTACCGTTTTTTGTAAACTGTCCCTGAAATCTAAAATCTTCATTTTCAATGCAAGGTTCTACTTGTCTGTCGCTTTGCTATGACGTATACGGAAGGTATTATATGAGAATATGTAATAAAAATTGCTTCAGTTTTTTAATTGTTTTTCAAAATTTCGTTTATTTTGTTCCGTTGCATAATGCTATTATTTTAAATTCAACTTTTTATTATTTCTAACGGTTTTTTAGATTCGACTAATGATTTTTTCAAATTTGTTCACTCGCAGAACGAGGAGAATATGTAGAAAACACTAATTACTAGTAATTACTTAGGAATACCTACTTCTGCAAAATGGAAAAATAACCGTGTCTGAACTAAATTAATTGTATTTCAATGTCAAACAGCTTGACCTTAAATCTATTTCGTTATTACTTCCTTATCAGTATATGTCAAACTATATGATTTTAATCTAAGAGAAGCAGATCTACGATTCGTCTAATGCTGAAATCTTCTAAGTTCAGCGCTGTATCACACGCAATAAAATTCATTTCCCCGATATCTACTTTCAGCACTGGCAGAGACCTCATCCATTTCCGAAAATGTTTGTCTCTCATTTTCTCCATCTGTTTACCCATTTTTAACGCCTTTGTTGAACAATCGAGCACCTCAGAACCCAATCCAAACATCACAAATATTGCCCAAACAGTTTGCAAAACAAACACGCAGCAAACAATTAATGGAAAAGGAGATATGACAGACTCAGACGTCAAAGACCGAATAGCAGTGTAGCTTATTAATATTTGCCCAATACAGAGAGCTTCCATGAATCGCTTTATAATGTGTCGATGAACCGAGTTAAAAACTTCGGTTAGAATTTGAATTTGCCGGTATAACCTAATCGCGTTAGTAGCACCAGTATTTTTCCTTGCTATTCTAACAAGTCTCAAGAATACTAAAATATGGGCTCGGATTGCCATGATTCCTAACAAAATCTGCAAATCGTATATTCCGGATGGCACAATCATTGCATAAAATGTGAAGAAATTCGCAATTCCCAGGCCAGCCGTTATTCCCAATTGCCAGTAGTTTCTGTGAAGAAGTTCACCAACGTTGCAGAGCGAAGCGGGAGTTATGAACCAGAAGAAATTGACAGATTCACATGGCATGAGAAAGGCACCAATTGCCCACAGTAAGGAAAGCAGGGGTAGGGGTTTAACGACACATTTACAGCTTACTATGACTCTCCGTAGCTTGTCATCTATTTCATGCACAATTCCATCTAAAATACGATAAAAACAGCGTTATAACATTTAAACTTTCATTTTGACTGTAAAAACTAACCTTTTATCAGATTACGTTCCACCGAAAAGAAATTATTGAACAACCAAGCTATTTCGGATGACTGACTTTCTGCCGTCCAATTAAACTGAATCATGACGATTATTACCATCAACCAGAATCCTTGCAGACATTTGTTTTCCATTGATTCTGTCTTATCGGTGAGTAGATTTATTAATATAGAGAAACCGAGTATTCCTAGATAAATGCAAATGAAAGTTATTGTGTTGCATGTTTTGTTTGACTCCAACAGTCCGGTTTTTTCATTGAATTTGATCGGAAAACCAGGAAAGGAAATAGCTAATTTGGTTGCCCTTCCGTAGGTTTCCAATATTTTGTTGGAGACCGACATTGTGAGAAAATTTGAGTGCGAGCAGCTAGAAATCTGATGGTCAATTGATGTCAACGGGTCTTGAAACTTGGAACTGAAGTTCGGCCTTTTGATTGTTTCAGCAAGAGAAGGTTCTCATTATAAAGAATATTTAGCAAAATATAAATCGCGTAGGTTGAAATGGATTTTGCGTTTGCTTTACCAAATTTGTCTCTATTTTAAGTGAAAGTGGCACTTCTATTATTCCAAGAAATTTTAAATTGCTACTGTGTCTGTATTCATCATGCGCAGGGCGGTAAGAAAACAAAATAATTAACTATCAACTATATCGTAATTATGAATCAGTCACTGTCACATTCGCTCAACCCCACCCGGAAATTCGATGTTATTTTGTAGGAATCATGCAGTCATATTGGAATGCTAATTAAAACAGACAAGTATACCAATAATGATTAACTTAAGCATACCTTATTAAATATCAATTGAAGTGAAGTTGTTGACTCTGTATGAACCTTAGAGTCAACAATATTTATCTATGTATAATTTTCTTATCTAATGCGGACTTCTTGGTATTTTATAATACCCACACATCTAATACACTCCCAGTTATGACAGCATTTTTCAATTTTACGGGAAGAGTTGCCTTAGATTTCTCCATGACGAATTTGGCGTTATTTCATTTCATACAATCATACATACATCAGATTTGCCTTCACTGAATAATCGCTTGAAAGGTTTGTTTAATTTTTTTAAGAAACCAGTAAATTGACGACCATTGGTTGCGCTACGGCAAGAAAAATATATTATAGTGCAACTCGTACTATTCTAACAAATAATGTGGAACACTTCCTGTAATAATAACCTACCAGAATGCAACAAGAATCTAGAAAATGTTTGTATACCATCATTACATTTCTTGTTATTTATTAAAGTAGGCATCGATAAATACGTAACAAATTTAAACACTCGATGTATTTTGGATATTACATTATGCTGAGTTATTACATAAAAAAGACATTTTATTGTTAGGAGTAAACACACAGGGAACAGACCTGTATTTTAACATAAACACATTATTTTAAAACAAAGTAAGTAATAATTTATGTAATATCAAAACACTAAAAATCGACAATCATTAGAGCATCAAAAATTCGAAGCGTTAAGAGCATCAAGTTTTCCATAAAGAATTCTTTATCAATAATCCAGAACTGTCCATACGTGAGCCGGATCGGAAAAACTGCTTTGGATTGCAACAGCGCTATTTTTGTTGCCTTAGATTTTCTTAGGTAATAGCAGACTTCGGCTCTTTTTCTACAAATTTCTCTAAGACAAAGCAAGGAAACACAAAGATAAATTATTTTTGGCACGACAGCTACGTGAAAAAGGGCCATTAAAACTACTGGACCTAATAATAACAACCAAAGGAAATCTGGAATATGCCCACGTCCTTTGATAACTACCCAAATGAGAGCCACAAATATCCAAAAGCAAGCTGACATTGAAACCCATACACAAGTGTGTAACATTTTTTGTGTCAATTTGTAAACTAGGGTTAGCATAACATACGTTTTATGGAATTCTGTCACGTTTGTTATTCTTGTTGACATAATATTTGAAATTTGTGCCAAACTGTCGGTGAAAATCATAACAGCCGACAAACAAAAATTTACAAACCGATAAAATTCAATTGTTCCCGGGGCAATAAGAAGACATCGAAGAAGAATAGTCCAAAGAATTACACTTTGGCTCCGATACATTGCATTTGGAAGGAAGTTTTCAATAACAAAGAAATAAGTGTCAAATTCAACAAGAACCAGAAACAGGATTGACGAAATGGAGCTCGTAGACGTTGCTACTGTACAAATTGTAACGAACCAGATGAATCCTTTATCAGGTTTTCTATGGCATCGAAATCCTGAGGAAATGAATGATTTTTAAAAGTTTCCAATGTGAATATATTTTATTACCATGCAAAAGTTAAACTACCTTTCGCGAGTGACCCTGCAAGTTGGTTGGCTGAATTAAATCCGTTTATAAATGAAGGTTCATTCATGGCAATTTTGATAATAACACCTTCAGATGCGAACAGGTATGAAATTGCCATGTGTAAAATGGTATCAACTTTGGGATATCTTCCAGGTAAAGGATTGAACAATGACAAAACAACGTTGTACAAACTGAATATAACAGTTGGAATAATCAACAATGAGAATAAAATCCAAGGAATCCATTTTAACAAAGGTTGAAGTACTTGAAGCTTGCTGTTATTTTTGTTCCATTTTACAGGTAAAGGGATCCATAAACCATATAGGAATTTTTGAAGTTTGATTATGTCAACGTGGGCTTGGTCCATCATGATTTTTCTGATAGTAGGTGGAGGTCTACTCAGCTAGTCTCTCGGTATCTTTCTGTAATGTTTGTAACCTTAATTCAATTTCTATGTATAGAAACGCTTACGTGGATGAAGTTGTCGTGGATGTTAAGCCAGGTAGAGCATTTATTTAAAACTCCAAAAATTGTTCATACGATACAGGTACTTTTCAATTTATAAAAGTCATACTGTCTCACTAAAGTTCTTGGTAGAGCTCGTGACACAGGAGGGAAATATCAAACTTTGTCTATGTTGGCGTGGGTAAATGGCGAGGACACCTGCATCGTCTTACGAAACGTTTTAGAAATGACAAGTACTATGTAGTTCCAACGAACCTCGTTATGACCCACCCCAAGAAACCAATAAACAAACTGAGCAGAGATTGACCAATATTTGTTGACCACAGGTCAATTGACCTGTTCCAGCAGAGTGTCAGATTCGGCTGAAAATTGGTACACATAAACTACATTGCTGCCTGATACATGAAAAGTTACAATTTTAGATTTTAACGTTACTAGTAACGATCATCAGCTGATTGAATAACCAAAATTGTCAGATTCAGCTACAAATTTGTACACGTGCACAACGTGGCTTACCGATACTGGAAAAAATACAATTGGTAAGAATTTGACATTTTACCACTACTAGTAACGGTCATCAGCTGAGGAGGTAGGGACCAGAGTGGTGCAGAGGCTATGGCAGTTATCCGTAGGCTCACAGTACCACTAGTTCAAAGCTAACTGGCCCCACAAAGCAAAAAGTGTATGGTAAATTGTATTGAGTTGGATGTTGGTCGATTATCTGTGCGATTCATATGGTTGGTTTGTATAGAGCACGGTTGAGCTTGCTGGTGCAAATTTGCACATGGGGTAAAACCAGTGCCATGCAAATCAATCGGGACGCCCTATGATTTCCCTATTCGACGATATGTACTCCCAGAGATTAGCTTCTTGATAGTTCCTCTCATTCATTACCATACTGAAGTGTTCAATGAGTAAGTGAGCAATAATTTCTCTATTTGTGAGGTTCCGCTCCGTGGCTGTGTATTTAAAATGCACAGAAATCACGCTCTCAAATACATACATACACAACGGTCATCAGCTGATTGAATATTCTAAGATGTCAGATTCACCTGTAAACGTACAACACATGGCTTACTGTTCGAGTGTAAATACAATTTTTATTTTCAAAGTCAAAGCACAAGGGTACCGCCCGTCCAAATCCAGGTAACCATTCAAAAGCCAGTCGAGATGCGACGCACCCATTGAATATGCTATTTTGTCATTGTTTTAAATGAAATCTAAATAAAGTCTACTATAAAGTGGTTTTCAAAAGACGTTTCACATCCAATCAGTTGATGATCGTTACTTGTATTGGTAAAATCTAAAATTGTAACTTTTTGTGTATCAGGCAGCAATGTAGTACATGTGTACTAATTTTCAGCCAAATCTGACACTTTCTGCTGGAACAGATCAATTGACCGGTGGTCAACAAATAATGGACAATATCTGCTCAGTTTGTTTATTGGTTTCTTGGGGTGACTCATAACGAGATTTGTCGGAACTACATAGTACGTGTCATTTCTAAAAAGTTTCGTAAGACGATGCAGGTGGTGTCCTCGCCATTTACCCAAGCCAACATAGACAAAGCTAGATATTTCCCTCCTGTGTCCCGAACTTGGGTTCTTATTGTTTTTTAACATTTTAAATTACCACTAAAGCGTAATAATTTTTGACCCGCCTTTTTCATGTTTCTTTATTTGACATACATTTCTTTTCAGGAGATCCGAATTATGTAAAAAAAGTTGTTTAACCAAAACTGTTGAGTGTTTCATATAACAGTATGCTTTAAGCCTAAACCTATAGCTTAAAAATTTAAAGGAATGTATTAGGTTTTATCAAATAGGTTTTAAGTACTATATTAAAATACAATTTAAGTTTTCTGAAACTTCTATCTCTTACATGTTTGATGTTAGATAAGTTTTAAAATGATTTGGAACATGGTAAAATGTAGTTATTTTCCTTAAACCTCATTATGTTCAATACCATTGTTTTATTATTTTGTTGCTTGAACGTTTTTTATGACAGTTGCAGCTAGGATGGCAAATTTCGCTACAAGGTAGCATTTTGCTACCGATTTGGTAGCCGAATTCTGCAACCGGTATCTAGATTTGGCTACATTTTAAAGTAGATAGGATATGAAACAGTAGCTAAATTCTGCTACCTTACCATTTTCATGCGGTTGAAGGATGTTTAGAGCAACACTCTTAGTCGAAAGAGCATGCCTGAAAAAACTGGAAAGCATCATTCATAACTTTTCTCAACATTTTTTTTGAAACTTCGCCTATCCTGCATATGTTAGGACGCCGCAACTGAAAGCTACCGGGTACCATAATGTAGCTACCGATAGTTAAAAAATAGCTAGCGGGCAGCTAAATGTGCCTACCAAACTACAAATCTGTATGGAGGAATAAGGTACATTGTAAGTAGACCATTCCACGGGTACTCAAAATTTATCTCCTAGTAAGAAAATAGACAAGCTCAAAATTTGTCAGCTAGGCATTTGAAGTTTTTAAACAGAAAAGTAATTTTCACAAGGAGTCCGTCCACAGAGTAAGTTTCTAATGAATTTGAAATTTAACCTAAAGCATTTTGAAGTTTTTAATAATAAATCGATTTTCCGCATTTAAATTTTATTTAATGAGTAAATTCGCAAATAGTGATAAGTGAATAAGGTCTTATGATTACTATTACGCCAGTCTGTAGATCTAATATTTCGAAATAACGTGGTTGCTATGCGATTTTTTCAACAGATTATTATATGTTTTTAACTTTAACATTGTGCCTTAAATCTAACTGCAAAATCTAACTCATATTCAGCTTTCCTGAATCATAACAGGACTATCGTGCGTATTGAAAAAAGTCACAAAAATTAGGTTATACATTGTTACAATTTAGTATAATATAAACACGTGTCAAGAGAACTAGAAATCGACAATCAATAGAGCGTCACAAGTTCGAAGAGTTAAAAGATTCAAGTTTTCCATTAAGAATTCCTTATCGAATACCCAGAATGGCCCATATGTCAGCCGGATAGGAGAAATTGCTTTGGATTGTAAGAGAGCTATTTTTGACAACCGACTTTTTCTAATACTATGGACGAATTTTGCTTGTTTTTTGTATGCTTCCTTAAGACTAAGCAGGGACATACTAAGATGAATAATCTTTGGTACTACTGCTATGTGAAAGACTGCCGTCAATACTACCACACTTAGTAGCAAAAACCAAAGAAATTGAATCCATATAAAAACGATGGTTCATTTAGAGCAACCTTGACAGCCATACCTTCAGCTGCAAATGCGTATGCAATTGCCATGTGCAAAATTGCATCAACCCTTGGATACCTTCCAGGAAATGGGTAATAAAATGAAATAAAGACGTTATACAAACTGAAGAAAATGGTAACAGGAATCATGAACAGTGAAGCTAAACCCCACGGAATCCATTTGTAGAAAGGTTGAAGCAATTGAAGTTTAGTGATTTTTTTGTCCCATACTACAGGAAATGGGTACCATAGTTTGTATAGGAATTGTTGGAGTTTAATTACTTCAACATGGGCTTGATCTATCATGGTTTCTGTGTACTTGTGAAAGTTGGTATTTGTAGAACTACTCAGTTGGCCTCCAGTTTTTGTTCTGGTACGTTTCTAAACTCAATCCGTTTCCATGGATTGAAGAGCTTACGAGGACGAATCACAGACTTCATGTTTGTTTTTCAGTTTACATATGTCAATTAATTTCCTTAAAAGATTTGTTTCAAAAGTCGTGTCTATTTTGTTTTAATAAAAATTATTATAAAAGTTTAATACTGTCTGATCGTTTTTAAACTATTTTTGTATGCCAGACATGCTTGATTCTTTTGTAGAACACGAAACCATTTAAAAATTCTATAACAAAACATATGTGTATACATTTAATGTATATTATTTCTTAAAGAGACATGTTAGAACAAAATATCATTACTGAATACATTAGTATTGGACATAACTTTTACCTTGTTCAATAAGAATTTTCCAATTTTCAAATATAAAACTTAAAACCCGTCATTTCCTTAATTAAAATTGTGTTTTGAAATAATACTTTGCTGATTCAGATAAAAACTAGTACATCAGTTCAATTTAGAATTTTCTTTTAGGCTTATAGCAAAAAAGTTTAATTTTGTAAAACCTCCTTAGCTGTATTGGTTAGGAAATTTTTAAATGGTTTCGTGTTCTACAAAAGAATCAAGCATGTCTGGCATACAAAAATAGTTTAAAAACGATCAGACAGTATTAAACTTGTATATTAATTTTTATTATAACAAAATAGACACGAATTATAAAACGAATCTTTTCAGAAAATCAATTGACATATATAAAATGAAAAACAGACATGAAGTTTTAAATGATTCGTCCACGTAAGCTTATCGAACCATGGAAGGGGAGTTGAGTTTAGAAACATACGAGAACAATAACTGGAGACTAATTGAGTTGTTCTACAAATACCAGATTTTTGTTTACATTATAACTTCTAAATCAACCGCACAATACTCAAAATCATATGCTTTTCCAAATCTTGACAAGCTTGAGGTTTGTCAGTATAGGGGTAGTATCAAAGTGTAATATTTTTATATAATCCGCTTCACGTATTAATAAACTCTCAGTATTTTTTAATTCAACATGTCATCAACTCAAGTATCGTGTTAATATGATTTGTGTATAGCATTAGTAGTATTGGTAAACTTACTAATTTACTATTAACGAGTTTACTACCAAGCCTTTAGACTGTCAGTACTATTTTAGATACTATATTCATGTTATAGTCACATTTATAATTACCCAGATTTGTACAACTATATTTAAATGAAGTACCAACCAAATGACTTCTGTATTTATTCCATTTCAACGATTGTTAGTCTGCTGCATTTTCGATATCCAGTTCAGCTAATAAAGAATAAAAATAATTTCGAAACTGGTCTTGAATCGGGTACCGAATTCATCTCATTGCAAGGACATCTTCAAGCTCAAAATATTTTAGTTAGGCATTTTAAATTTTTAATAGACAAGTATTTAAAAAAAATCCGTCGTCAGAGTAAATTTCTAATCATTTTGAAACCTAAACAAAAGCGTGTGAATGCTTTTTTGATAATTAATCCCAACATACAAATTTAGTTAAGAATTAAACTAATGAAAAACGAAAATAAGGTGTTATGATTGCTATTACCACAAACTTCAAATAAAATATTTTGCAAACAGTGACAGAGTAAATTACAAGTAATGTTTTCCGTGAGATTTCCTTTTTATTTGTTTTTTAATTTATAGCTAGCACAACATCAATGACTTAAACCTAAATGGACTAGAAATTATTACTAAAAACAGACACAAAAATGAAGACATAAATATTTAAATTGACATAATTGTACATGTGTAATAAAAACTAGAAATCGACAATCAAGAGAGCATCACAAGTTCGAAGAGTTAAAAGCATCAAATTTTCCATAAAAAACTCCTTATTAAAAATCCAGAATGGTCCACACGTCAGCCGGATTGGAAAAACTGCTTTGGATTGCAGCAGAGCTATTTTTGATAACCGACTTTTTCTAATATAATGATGGAACTTTGCTCTTTTTTCAAACGTTTCCTTAAGACTAAGCAGGGAAACACAGAGATGAATGATCTTTGGTAATACTACCACGTGAAATATTGCAGTTAAAAATACTACGCTCAGTAATAATAACCAAAGAAAATTAGGAATCTGCCCACGTCCCTTGATAACAACCCAAATGCAAGCCACAAATACCCAAAAAGCAATGGACATTGAAACCCATAAGATATTGTAGAGTATATTTTGAGTCAATTTGTAAACAATGGCTAGCTGTCCATACGCTTTATAAAAATCTGTCATGTTACTAATCTTTGTTGAAATAATATATGAAGTTTGAGTAAGACTGTCGAAGAAAACCATAACGGTCGACAAAAAAACATTTAAAAACCGACAAATCTCAATTGTTCCTGGGGTAATGAGAAACCCCCGAACAAGAAAAGACCACACTATAGTACTTAAGCTGCGATACATTGGAGGAGGAAGAAGATTTTCAATAAAAAAGAAATAAGTGTCAAATTCAACAATGGGTAGAAAAAACATTGACAGAAATGTACTGGTTGACGTTGCCACTGAACAAATCATAACAAAAAAGACGAATCCAGGATCCGGTTTCCAGTGACAGCGAAATTCTAAGGGAATACTAAATCTCATTAAACGTACTACACAAATCATTATAAACCTGTTATTTAGAACAAACCTTTTCTAAGATTCCAAGCTAGCTGATGTGCTGCATTAAATCCATGAAGAAATGATGGTTCATTTAGAGCAACCTTGACAGCAAACCCTTCAATTGCAAATGCGTATGCAATTACCATGTGTAAAATTGCATCAACTCTTGGATATCTTCCGGGGAATGGGTAGTAAAAGGAAATAAAAACGTTGTACAAGCTGAAGAACACGGTAACTGGAATCATCGAAAGTGAAGCTAAACCCCATGGAATCCATTTGATCAAAGGTCGAAGCACTTGAAGCTTGCTGATGTCTTTGTCCCATACAATAGGAAGAGGATACCATAGAGTGTATAAGAATCGTTGGAGTTTAATTGCTTCAACGTGGGCTTGGTCTATCATGGTTTTGTTATAGAGTTGGTATTTGTAGAACTACTCAGATAGTCTCCAGCTTTTGCTCTGTTGTGTTTCTAACGTCAAACCCGTTTCCAAGGATTGAAGGGCTTACGTGGACGAAATTCGTAAATTGTAAATAAATAACCTACCTGTATTTTTTCAGTTTATATATGTCAGTTGATTTTGCATAAGGTTTTTAAACCAAAAGTCATGTAAAGTTTGGAATTATATAAAAATTAAAGTTTAAAACTGTTTGATATCTCTTTTAATGCTATTGTTTGTATGCTGGGCATACCTGAATTCTCTTCTGGCAAACCCCGAATTATTTTAAAATTCTATCAACAATACGGTTATACATTTTATACCAAGACGAACTAGTTTGCTAGGCTATACATTAACCTGCTTATGCTAAAAAGGTAGTGTATTAGTTTTCATTCGAGGTAGTTTTTATTATTTTCAAATCGGAAAATTATTACTAAAAAAAGTTAAAGTTATGTTCAATACTAATGTATTCAGTTATGATTTTTGTTCTAACTTTTCGTTATAATAAGGTACCTTAGTTTTTTATACAAGTTGAACATGCAACGAGTATTCAAAATCAATAATTATTATTATTTTTTGCTTCTTTACTGCAGACACTACTTGTATTCTTTTTGAAAGACGAAACATATACCTGCTCACGCAGGTTCATGCAATTTGGAAACCCTTGGTTCCAAATGGGCAGTCAGTTGAAGACTGATATGGAATCACACCGCATGTGTTTAGCTTAAAAATGCAAGGACGGCCAAACGGTTTTACGTTTAGACTTCAACTAAAATGCATTACTTGAGGACTGACACTCTGCATAATATCCAATATCAAGTTTTATGACAAAAAATTGGAAGTATTACATAAATGGCAAAAGCAATGGAAAATGCTTAGAAACAAGCAGACCTGTCGGTTCAGGCCTTACTGGAATATCAGTGGTTCAGAACAACTCTTCAAAACAGATCATTTCCTATTCCTGACACACATGAGCATGCTACATACAAAGAGCAGATCTGTACGTTTAGGCATTCTTGAAATCCAGGATCCCATACCTTGAGAAATCAGATCGTTCACAATACAAGTATTGGTTATGCATGTTGTTTTTGTTGTTTGTATGAATGTTGTTTGCTAATACAAATGCTCCAATGAAGTTAATAATCTCCATTGAGATTTTCTGCATAATATCCAACATCAAGTGTGATCTTTAGATGCTCATAATACATATACGCATATATAGCAAAATGTTTCCAACCTGACCGTATCAGGTTCAAACCTACATGGGTGAAGATATGAAAAAATTGCTTAACCAAAGAGCTTTTTACCTTATAGTTTGCATTTGGCTGACTCCTGTTTTGCCGCCGAAAATGACGTGGATCATAATTATTTGTGGGGTTCATGCCAATTACAATTTATTGGATTGTCCCAGCAAGTGTCATCAATTCTATATTATTGGTTTATATTGTGTTTGTTTTTTATTATAAAATGTAATAAACTGTATGATTGTTATATTTTCATTTTGCCCCTTCTCTAGTTCGAATTAATTAGAGTACATGAAACCAGACACAGGTCAGAATTAGTTTACATTGGCAGAATGAAAGACTTGTATGTATCATGATTTTGGTTTTAGAAAGCTTAAATCAGTTATGACTCGAACCCCACTTATATTTACGTATATAATATCAGTATGTAGTGCTTTTGAATTGATAATATACTTAGTTTTACATTTTCTGCGGCCAACAAAACAGGAGTCAGCCAAATGTAAACTATAAGGTGGAAAGCATTTACTTAGTTCCTTGTCATGCGTTTTGTCTTTCAACGAAGACAACTTTTTGTCATTCATTGGTTTTGTATTGTTTTTAAAAATCTACTCTAAATATTATTAAACTTTTAGTCAACTTCATTAACTTACAAAGATGCTTGAAATGTCCAAAAATGTGCAACAAAATAAAAACAAATAGACAGTAGTCCGACGGATTCCTGGGTTTCAAGACTTGTAAGTAGCATAAATTTACGTGAATCAATAAAGTATGTTATTACTAAATAAACCGACAAAAATGTTGAGCTAAATGTATAACAGCATAAAATCTAATCGTAAATTGTCTTAGAAATCGACGATAATAAGAACATCAAATAGACGGAGCATCAACAACTGCAAGTTTTCCATAAAGAACTCTCTCTCAATTACCCAGAATGGTCCATACTTCAAACGTATAGGAATAGCCGCTTTTGACTGCATCAAAGCTATTTTTGACAGCCGACTCTTTTTCATGAAATGAAACAGTTTGGCTCGTTTTCTGTAGGTTTTTCTAAGGTTTAGTAGAGAAACGCTGAGATGAACCAACTTCGGAACAACTACTACATGAAAAGGAGCCAACATAAATAATGGAGCTAACAGTATTCCCCAAAGAAAATTAGGTATATGCCCACGTCCCTTAATTATTACCCAAATGAGAGCCAAAAGTATCCAAAAACAAATTGAGATGGAAACCCAGAGAAAAGTGTACAACATATTTTGCGTCAATTTGTAAACTAAAGTTAGCTTAACGTACGCCTTTTTAAACTCTTCCACCTTTCTCACTCGTGTTGCCAAAATAAAAGAAATTTGAGCTAAACTATTAAAGAAAATCATAACGGTGGATATCATAAAGTTAAGAAAGCGGTAAAGTTCAACTGTTCCGGGAGTGATTAGTAAAGAGCGAATAAGTATCGAAGAGAAAATTACAGTATTGCTGCGAAACATTGGCTCAGGAAGGAAGTTTTCAAAAATAAAGAAAAAAGTATCATATTCCGCCACAGCAAGAATGAAAATAGATGTAAACGAGCAGGTTGAGGACACAATTGTGCAAATCATAACCCACAAGGCAAACCCGTCATCAGGGCTTCTATGGCAACGAAATTCTGAAAGACACAATGATTTAATAACAAATGTAAGATAAATGTTTGTTTATTTTTTAACTTTTAGATGGAATTGGGCATACCTTTGGCCAGCAACCATGCCAAGTTGTTGGCTGAGTTAAATCCATTTACAAACGAGGGCTCAGTCACAGCAGCCTTGATGACGATAGCTTTCGTCGCAAAACCGTAAGCAATGGCCAAGTTTAAAACTGCATCAACCCTTGGGTACCGTCCTGGCGATGGATAAAACACTGACAAAACAATGTTATACAAGCTGGCTGAAACAGTTGGGAAAATTGAAAGTGATAAAAGAGTCCACGGAATCCATTTAAAGAGAGGTTGAAGTACTTCAAGTTTGCTATAATTTGAATCCCATTTTAAGGGAAATGGGTAGAGTAAACCGTAAATAAATTGATGAAGTTGAATTACGGCAATATGAGATTGGTGTATCATAATTTCTGTAATGTGATAACTTTTCTGCTATGATGATCCATCCGTGTGGGGCTTCGGTTTGGTTCTGACACGAGTTTCTTCAAAGTTCTTCCTTGTAACTTGTTTTTTGTTTGCAAAAACCTTCAAGGTGATGACGCAGTTTGTTCTGTACGTCACGAAACGTAACTCCCATCCTTACTTCGTACCTATTTTTTTGTTTTTAGATAACTTAACCATGAAACGGAGAGCTATCCATTAGTAGACATATGTTTTAAAGACTAGCAAGGTAACCAATTTATTTGAAAGTTGACAATAAAAAATCTCTTACTTTTCAATTAACTTGATAGTAAGTTATTTAAAACAATAAAAAAGTCCTGGAACTAATACTTATTTGCACAGTATGTAAAACAAATATTAGCCTTTGTTGCACGCAAAGAAAAAAACCTTCCGATTTGTATATTTTTATTTTTATAACGGTAACCTTAATATTTTATTACACCCGATAATTTGTGATTTTACGCTAGAAAAGTTGCTGATTTAATATCCTACATAATATTTCTAAGTACATGTGTACAATTGAATAATGCATCGAATGATTGAAAGTTTCACCTTCACAAATCAATTTAAAAACATATCAGCAAGAACAAGGGTAATTTTTGAGACACGTGCTTGTTCAATTAATTCGTTAGCCTTCCTTCGTGAATATGGCCACCACCTATTCACTATTTTTTCAAAAACTGTTATAAATTTAATTTATTTAAATTTTGCAATATTGCAAATTAAAAACATTTAAATAAATATTTAAATGCTTTCATGATAAAATTTAATTTTTTCATGCTACAAACATTTGCAAATGTTAGTCTAGAAGTCAACAATAATAAGAGCATCAACCAGGCGTAATGACAAGAGATTCAGATTATCCACAAAAAACTCTCTTCCAATCACCCAAAATGGTCCGTACGTCAACCGAAGAGGAAAAACTGATTTCGACTGGAGCACTGCAATTTTAGCAACTTTACTTCTCTTCATGTGAAAGAAAATCTTGGCCCGTTTCTGGTAAACATCTTTCACATTGACGAGAGATGTACTAAGCTGAACAAGCTTTGGTACAACTATTAAATGAAAAGGAGTTAAAATTAAACTACCCGCAAAAAGTATCACCCACATTAAATCAGGAATGAGGCCCGCGACCCTTTATAAACCACCCAAACGATCCAAACATATATCCAAAAGCCTGGATATGGAAACCCATAAAATCGTGTGCATCATCTCCTGTGTCATTTTGTATACGATTGCAAATTAACTATATACTTCGTGAAAGTGTGCAGTTTTTCTGAACTGTGTAGATATGGTAAAAGTATTTTGAGCTAAACTGTTGAATAAAATCATTACTGCCGAAAGGGCGAACAAATAAAACCGACATATTTCAATCGTAAGCGGGATAATTAAAAGTAATCGGATTAAGATCCCCCAAATTATAGTTTCCAGGCTGCGAAATAGTGGATCGGGAAGAAAACGATCAACTAAGAAGAAGTATGTATCGAATTGAGTGGCGACGATAATAAAATGTCCGAAAAATGAGCCAGAGGAAACCACAATTATGCAAATCATGACCCACAAGAGTAATAAAGAAATGCTTGTATTAGAAGAAATTAAATGAGATGTTTGATGTGTATATTAAATGAGTGATGCGATATTGTGCAAATTCTCAAGTTGCTTATAATTATGATCCTACAGTTTTAGTGTGTATTCTGTGTTTTAAATGAGAAGAAATCATATTCTGAGATTGCAATATGTATGATGATGTCTGTAAGACATGATCTTGGTTATTATGTGCTCTTTGGTATTGAGGCATACAAATAAGTCTAAGAAATATGCTTGTACTGTGCGAATTTAAAGGCAGTATTTTG
>LJIJ01003451.1:0-19048 GCA_001718145.1 Orchesella cincta | reverse complement strand
ACTTCAGAATAAATCTGGCTGAGCACGTTTTCCCCATCCCAAATAATGATGATTTAGAAATTGATGTAATCAACCGAAAAAAACACGTAATTTATTTTTGCGTGGGAGACATATGTATGCATAAACATGTTCCAAAATTTTCCATGTGATATTGTAAATTGCATGAACATTATGTTCATTTCTGATTGCGACATATCCAAAGTTTTCAGACATGGTAAAATGAAACCAGGTAGGAAAGTATTCAAATAAGCATACTCATTGTCATTGTAATTTCTTGTATTTCCGACCGTAAAAAGAAGGTCTATAAAAGTTTATGGACAAATTTTCATGTTGTTAGTTACATTACGTATATTACTTTTATTTTTTTTACATTCTCATGAAAATGAATTCCACACAACTTCACTCACAGAGCAACAAAATTACACGGATTTCCCAGAGATGCATTGCAAATAGTTGTGTGTGGAGAAATTTGAAAAAATATTTCAATTTCATTCCATCATGACATCATTCCAGAGAGAGAAAGGGAAAGCAGGAGAGTGGAAATCTGCGTCATCTTCCATAAAATATGAAAATGCGTTCATAAAATTTCACTCCGTCTCATTCTTTTCCTGTTGAGCGTGCACTCAAACTTTTTTTTTAACAAAACGATGGAATTTGTTCTTTATAGGTTGTATGAAATCCCAGAACTTGTCGCGAAACTCGAAACGAGCAATAAGTCAGAGACCCTTAAAAACGTATATATATGTAACATGATAAATCGTCATAAATTTTTGCACTCCAAAAATTTTCTGGAGAGTAAGAAGCGAAGCGAGGATATAGACGAGATTACATGTGAAATTCACACGACTTCATTTTCATCATCATCATCCATTCCTTCATATTGCATTTGCCTTCTCAACCCGACCGGGATGAACTGTATTGTGCTTCGCTCTCCGATTTATGGGATCATTTTGCATACTTTGGATTGAATTACGGGCAACAAATACTTCATTGATAAACGCCAAATCTGACAGTTAAATAAGCAGAGCATGTCAAGAATATATTATGTAACGTCATCATCATCGTTGTTTGTTACAGGAATTGCTTTTTCCTACAGCTTCAGATAAGCGAGGTGGAATTTGTTGTTGCGTACAGTCATATGTACGTAGGAAAGCTGATTGTTCCAGAAATTAATTTTATGCTCGCTCACATATCACGGATCAGCTTAAGGGGTTGTTGATGTTGTTGTGTGAGAAGTGCCTGCGTCATCACGACCATCATCCTCTGTCGAGTAGCCCTGCAATATTTAATTTATTAGGGGAACTGACACAAAGCTTCTCAGAAATATTCCAATATCAAAATTTGGCCCAGACTCTCAATATTATTTTCAGCAGAAAATTCATCAGTTTTATTATACGGATGGGAAAGAAGATCATCAAATCCGTCAACTCAAACTCATTTCCATAATAGAGTAGAGTACAAGTCACTCATGATTTATGATTGGGATAAAAATATCCAAACATTTGGAATTCAACGTAATCCATCAAGATCCGATACCGAACGAAAGATCCGGCTCCCAATTTACTCTTGATCCGCAGCATTGTCATTACACAATGGAGTAGACCTCTATTTACTAGGAAATTATACGCTGGCTGATTTCGTCTATTTTTGAACAGCATTAATTTGATGGCTGGTTGATTAGGGACTTCCAAGAAAAATCCGTATTCATTTGGATTGTGTGGTGCGATTGTAATATATTGCGTCTTTCAGCTATTGCGGAAACAGCCATTCTACCAATTTCGTCTGAAAATTTGAGCTTGAAGTTGAAGCCTTGAAGGTTCGGAGAATGTATCTTCAATCATATCAACTTACTCCTTTCAATAATTGTGAAGAGCTCTTTAATTTAATTTGGTATATCAAATGACAGGAAAGAAGCGTCCACCCACGAAACTTTCTTTGTGGATTCATCACTCACATCATTTACCTAATTTCTATATAGGCAGACCCTCGTTGATCAACAATACCATTGCAAATGTAATAAAGTAACGTACCCGTTTACCCTTCTAACTTGTTGACTTTCACTTTGCTTTTTATAAAAACATCCTGCTCTGAAGCAAGCGCATCAATCTATTTATGAATCATCATCATCATCATTAGTTTGATGAAAAAATGTATATTATATTGAGTTTGTTTGAGCTCTATCAAGCGTGTGTACAAAATAGAAAACATGTGCATGCGATTAGACTCCAAGTATTGTTTATGTTTGCTTACAATGCGAAGGAAGGAAAGGAGAAAGTAGAGTAAAACAAAAGGAACGGAAGGATACAAGGAAAGTAGGCATACATAATATGAAGCAACAGCTGGTCTTAGCCTCGACTCTGCTACTACTCCACATCAGCGGTCAATTTTCTTTATTTATATCAATCTCCAACCAAAGAGTTTTTATCATCAGCATCCTTTTCTCGTCTGAATCATTTTCATAAAAGCAAAGTACTACTTTCATGTTTATGCACAGATGTTTTAGGCACATTACTTTTTTAAGAGAAATAACAAAAAGATGGCTAGTCTAAAGTTATTAATAAGTCTTGCTTCTCTCAGTTTATTACGCTACTTCACGAAATTTTAGTACACCTACTTCATATCCTGGCGGATAATACTTGTATGCAAACTGTGCATCCTGAAAACTTCTTGCGGTCGACCGAATTTACTACTGCTTTTGCAGTCATTATGCGAACGGAAGCCAGGAAATGCTGTGAAGTAAAAAATGAAGAGAAACATTGTTTTATTTAGCATTCGTCGCGGTCTATCTCTGTATTCATTTATTTTACGCGTATGTATCTGCCTAATATCATCATGCTTGCTTCGAACTATATCTGCAATAATCAAGGAATAAGCTGACCAATCCCTTTCATACCGGTATTGTACATGAGTGGTCTGTTCCCTGTAAGCCTTGAGGTTTTTATTGTCATTTGTATTCAAGTAGGCACAGTTCAGTCAATAGTCACTCTTCCACTATATTATTAAGCCATAGGTAACCGTCAGTCTGCAAGAAAAATTCTTCACTTGAGGCGGAGTTGACTAAGCTACTAAATTGTTTCCGATGGTATGGTTTGGATGAAGAAAATACCAAGAGACATATATGCATTTTTACTATACGCGGATATAATATAACTTTTCTGGTTGATCAAACTAAAGAAAGGAAGTCGAAAAAGTTTGCTTTCTCTTTTCTATCCCATTTTCCCTTTCTGTTCACTTTTTTTCAATATTGCAGTGACTTTTTATGTCAGAAGATGTTTAACTCTGGGTTTTTTGTTCTGAAAGTCATTTAATTCCTTCTCGTTCGTTGTTGACCTGCTTAATATTATGTGTCTTCCGCCACGACATGGATTGCTTTACGGCTCGCGATTGGGATCTTATGGAATGAGATTTCGTGTCGTTGTTGTTCTTCCTTTCATGAGTTCAGCAACAAAATAAATGGTTCAGTGATGGGAAAGCTTGTAAAGAACTCATCGAATCGAATTTCTACTTTATTTCAGTCGCGAGAAACGTGCCGTGTCTGTCCAAACACGAGCATGCTACATAATATTGTGTGCGGCTTTCGTCAGGAAGCCAGAAAAGTAAGGAAAAACAATGGTTGCATGCTTAGCACAGAAATCAACATTCATTTGGCGAACCAACGAAGGGAAAAGTTCCAGAAAAGATTCTTATTGCCGAGAGGAACTCTTCTGTTTCCGTCATCTCTCCTTCTCCATGGTGGTATTTCCAGTGGGGAAAGGACCCGAGGAAATAATGACTCTTGTTCTGTTCATCCTACTCCGGTTGTCCTTCTTTTTCATGTATCTGCTCCGCATCCACAAAAACTCTGAAACTGTTGTATTTGTACAGGAAAGAAAGTCATAATTTTTGCTAACACGCACATCTGCATAAGTAGCCCAATTGAGAACATTCTTTTCCTTAAAATTCTCACTTTTGACAAACAGTTTGCAACAGGCTGAGCCTAAATGGGATTGAAAGCGAACTGTTTTTTAGCAATTTTACTTTGTTCATCAATTTCTTTCAAATTTATTCTTCCAAAATGGGGACACACAAAAGTAGTTGGGCTGAGTGTCGGAAATATGTTTTTTTGGTTTATTGCTTTTAAAATATGTTTTTTAGGAAGTTACTCATTTTTATTCGTAGCGAGAGAAAGTTTTCCATTACTCATTTCCAAACTTTCATAGCAAGTGACATAAATATAGTTATAGCTCAAAGTACTATATGTAGGTAATCTCTCATCTCTCTACAAGTGGTATGAGATGAGATTGACAGCTAGCGGAACCAAGTTTGACATGAACTTATTTCATGTGTGTGTGTGTTAGAAAATATATTGAAAATGCACGTGAGTTGGTGAATAGGTAGCGCACACTACTTCATAAGGTCTGACGCAACTTCGTCAACTTGAGTTTTATATTGTCGTTGTCGTGAACAAAATTGAAAAAGAATTGTTATTAGTTTTCGGTTGAGAGCCAGAGGGTTTAAAGGGAAAGTAAGCAAAGGCAACAAGAAAAAGTTGTCAGCTGTCAAAGGGAATATATAAAAATAGGGAAAGCTCAACTAAGTCACGTTGCTACTTATTTTGGCATGAGTGGCAATTGCAATCCAAATGCAAGTAGGATTTTTAGGTTAGGATGAAAAAATTATTCGCTAGGTAATTTTTCCTGGATGAGTTTTTCAAAAAAGAAATTATGCATGCATGTTTCTTTCCAATTCCACTTTTGTTACCCACATATTTCGAGAGCTTTTGTTTGACTTTCTCAACTTGTTTGGAAACTGATGAGCGAGTGAGTGGTTGTGCTTGGTTTAATACGGAGAAACTTAGTTTCAAGTTGGCTCACTTTCTTCTGCTTCATTACCGCCTCAAAAGGGATAGAGGAGGAGCTGGAGTCAGGAGTTGTGGTATATATAGCCTGTCATTTAAGAGTTTCCAAATGAGAACTTGTTAGGTGGTAGGTAAAAAGCAAACCAGTGTTCAAAGTGCCTTAAACAATTCATCGTCTTTTATAACATGGAATAATATGAATAATGAAAATGTTCAGCTTGAATAAATAATCGGAACTAACTGCGTAAATCGAAAATTTACTAACTTTATGCGACGGAGAAAGCAATAGGAATTGAAATCCAGGTTAGCAGCAGCAGATTGAGTATTTGTGTTGTGAGCTTAAGAGAGGAGTAAAGTTGACAGACTAAGAAAATTCCAGTTAAGTCGCTTGCAATCGTAAACTCATATGCCAGATTATTATAACTTTCATTCAACATAAATAAACCGAATTATTGAAACAACATAAACATAACTTTTTGATGGAATGACATATTTTTAGACTCACAAAGACACAATGGAAGTAATGGAAAGTGTAGACCCTGTGGGTATACAATGTAAATTCTAAATTAGTTTGTGCGGTGGAGTGACATCCATCACCAGTGAAAGCTGATTTAGGTTAAAACGACTTTCTCAGGAATGTATTCCCTAGCTCCATTTACAACAAGTACCTATCCAAAAAGCATTTAGTCAGTATTCCATCAATCAATCAGCTTAAGCTGCTTGTTTCCTCATCCTTTTCTTCAAATAAGTATATCTTTCTGAAAAACAGTCTAGTCAATTTTCTCCATGATTGATCATCTTTAAGCTAAAATGGTACAGATGAAGGGAGGAGAAAGTGAGTTTATTTTTGCTGACTAAAACAAATTGCAGAAAAAATGAAAGGATGGGAATAAACAGCTTTTCATGTTGGATTGGATTCTGTGAAAGAATGTAATTTTTCATGAATATATATACATTAAGGTTAGGTGCACAAGCTGCATAAGCAAAAAATGTTGAATTTTGTTTTACGTTAAAACGCTTATTTGGTTGTTTATTAAAAATTAAATAACTGAAGATGCTGGAAGTCAATATTAAAAATAATTTTGAATTTTTAAAATGATTTTATAATAGATTCATGACAATTCTTAGGGTCTATGATATGTCTCATTATTCAAACAAGGGTGGTAAGAACTGCAAGTAGGAAAAATTGAATTGACATCCCATCGTTCGGTTTTAATGATGCTGTAAGCGCTGCATCAGACTTTGATTTCAAGAAAAGCAAAAAATAAATTGTGAAAGAAAGCTAAAACTTTTCTCACAAAAGACTATCCCTATCAACTAAAATCAGATATATACACTATATATTCCACAGGATTTTCCATGATTCAGCAGGTTGAACAGAAAAACGTCAATTTTCTCCTGATTTCGATTTCTTCTTCTTATCTTCTCCAGGGTTAAAAGGGATGGATTTCAGATAGTTTTTTCGTTTGAATCCAAATACAAGGTTTTTTGCGGTATATTTGGGATCGTATATTATCATAGAAGGTATGCGGAACAGACTTCGTCGATTTTTATTTTGCATTAGATCTTTACTCACGAAGATCCTACCCACATCTCAAAGTACTTGGGTGATGTGATCATGATGGATGGATGTTGTTGGAATTTTTTGCAACCCAAAGGCACCTCTCCTTCCAGTCTGTAGTTCTTGGCTCTTTATTTGTACAAAATTTGCTTTTTCATCTACATACCTACAGTTTCCTTTCTTGTTATAATGACCCATAATACTGATAATAATACGTTCTATATGGGTAGCCAACCGCCAACATACATTCAATGGTTATGATTGGACCCTTATAAATCAGAACTGACGGCCCTGCTCTCCTCAGGAATATGTAGTTGGGTCTCTTTCATTATGAAATGGGGAGCCAGACAAGACAGTCATTTTTCATGACCTTTTTAGATTTCTTGGAACTTGTTCAAGTTTCCGTTTGCTCCCGTCAACAAGATTATGTACCTAATTCCAATATCAACATCATCAACCCCAGTTTTCGAGTCCTTTACTCATTTCCACAGTCAAAATTCAATCAATTAAGGTTTAATCCTCTATTAAAAGAGATATGATCTATTTATGCAAAAACATCATCACTTTCCCAGGAACTTCACAGCAGAGAATTAACTCGTATTTCCCAACTGAATTTTTTGTGGTCTTGCCATGTCTTGTTTAGTGGTGTTGGTGTTTTGAGCAAGATAGAGCATCATCATGTGGGAAGTAAAATGATCATGTGAGTTGTGATCATCACGCTCATGATGAACTTTGGCTGGTGTTGGTGGTATAGTGTTGAGTTGGTTTCGTGGCAAAGAAAGTCAATATAATTTGCATATAAATTATCCTCGTTACCAAGAACTTGCCATCCTCATTCACAACAAAACACTCCTCCGTCTCTGAGAAAGGCTGCACACGGTGAACAAGAAAACTATTCACTCAGAAAAGAAAAAGAGGAAGAAAAAAAATTCTGAAAAAAACTGGATCGAGTGATCGAATTTTTTTTCTCTCGTCTTCTTTTACTTTTTTTAGCACAAATCTTTTTATTTTCGTATTCTTTTCGTGGGGGAAGAGAAAGGAAGAAAATCTAATTCGGTATGCATACTTTGTACTCACTTTCTTCTCAGTGTATACTTCAAGTCTTTGACTTTACTCAGATAGCTAGTTAAGTAATGTAATGCACTACTTTTCAAACTTACTCACACATAGTTATCTTTACTTCATTTCTGTATAAAGTATACATAATATGCGTGTATTTTGAGTGGAAGATGGATATACCCCTTCTTCTTACTTTTTTTTACCAATTTCCATTACAACTCAAGGTTTTGGAGGGGCTTTATCACTTTCTTTGGGTAGCAAACAGCTCATTCCTCGAACTAACTATACCATATTAGTTGAGAAGTGAAGTAATGGAGCTTTCCTACTTTGTTTGGGGCTTAGAAGAGAAAAAAATGAGGAATTTACCATGCCATGTTATATTTATCATAACACCTTCACCTCGTCTGAAAGCAGAGAAAAGAAAAGTAATCAAAGCATTGAAGAATGAATCAAAGAGATAAAGTAGAAAAGGAACGGTTGTAGAGAGAAAAAATCCAGAGGAACTTTGTTATACTTGGGCTTATGTACTTACCATGAGAATAGGGAAACAAGGGGTTCGATCATTTTCTCATAAATATGCAAGTTGATACGAGTATGATAAGAAGCAGAATGGAAATGTAAAAGAATGATAAAGCAGTTGTAGTTTTGATGTGAAAATGAATAGATATACATTGCCTTTGTAGTAGTAGTTTTGTACATGTGCTATTCGTTATTTATTCACGCTGCGAGGCGAGCTGCATACAATGCCAAAGTGTTTGATGGCTTACAATCCAGTATACTACAAATGACGATGCAGGAACATTGAATAGTTGGCATTTGTGAGTGGGTACGTGGATTTAACCAACATATTAGCATTACTTTCACTCTATCTACAAATGAGAAACAAAATACTTTCTACTTTGTGTACCAACCAATGCAATTGGTTTTTGTTGCTACTCCTTCATCCACCTTACACATCGAGGGTTAAGACATGTATAGGTATTCTGTAGGTTAAAGTCTAACCATGAAACAGATAAGAGTTGATTTCTAAGGAAATTTTTACAGTCCCTAATTTTATTAGGGTCAATGACGAATATATCTAACAGGTTGTAATCTCAGTAGTTAATTCTGACAAATTTTAATGTTGAAAAGACTGGCGAATCATCAGTTATGATAAAATACAGTGCATGAATGACTGTTATTCTAAATAGTACTGATGTGCTAATGTGTACTGACTAAATGGTGGCGATTAAAGATTCGGGAATGTCTTCATGCTTTAAGGGTAAGGTTTCAATGGGGGCCAGTAGAGTTGAAGCTTTCATCGGAAATCTGTTAATTGGTGTGGCAATACTAGCGGCCGCCTATCTAAAATGTATGGGAAAAAATGTGAGAACCCGAGGATGAGATATTTCATGATATATTCCAGGTTTTAATGCTGAAAGTAGACCTTTACTCTTTATTTTCTATATAAAATTCTAATTAATTGATGTAGCAAACTTATCTTTCTGTCGTTTAGGATGGTTAAAACAATGGTAACAACCTCATTAACTGAGCGTTTTTATTTCTCCCCAATGAAACCATAATAGCGAGCTAGCTCAGCTAGCTTTTATATAATAGTAAAATGGGCTGAATTTTGATGCAAAGATTTTTTTGTCAATAAAAATGATTTCTTGTGGTGACACAACAAAAGACTGAAAAGACTTTGCTACATATAATAATTTATAAAGCTAGAATTCCTACAAATATTTTATTCACATAGCGAATGCATTCCAATGCACATCCCAGCATGCATGGTGGGTGTGGTGTATGGCATGGTGTCGAGAAATACTTTTGAGCTCTCTGTTTCGGCAAGTGCAAATAGAATTTTGCAATGAGATTTCTCAGCGGTGATCCTTGAGCTCATGCAAAGTGTACTCAGCGTGTAAAGTGTAACTCCATAGGTGCATATATACAGATAATAATACGAAAACTTTTCAGATTGAAACAGATTCTCGACTCCACACAAATCTCTTAGGCATGCCCGAATCACAGAGTGATTGTTAAATGAAACCATTCCACCACATATTTCTGTTCGGTTGAGGAACATTCTTGGTTCGGATGATGGGATATGGAATGGAATATATTTGTGTTGATGTTAGGTAGATGCATATGTGTTCGCCTGTGGTGATATGATGGGATGTGATGCGCTGCAAAATTTTAACAAGAAAATACTTGGATCCACACAAGAACCCTTTTCGCTCGTCGTCAGCTACTCAAACTGATTTTCAATCTCTCCATTCCAAGAACGACTAGATAGAATGATGCGACTAACCTGAGCTTCATCCTGTTCGTCTGGACTTTGGTGGAGAAGAAAGTTAGTTTTTTCTTCTTCTGGGAAACCTTTACTTTTAGGACACCCAATACCAACTAAGTTCTCTTCCCTTAGCAAGGTGGAGGAAAAAAAGGGTCTCACAAATTGAGAGGAAGAAATGGAGTAAATCTTGCAAGAAAAACTCAACCGCCATGTGATGCTATATAACGTAACACACTCAGGGAAGAAAATGATGATGTACAAATTCAAGGAGAAAGATGGTGACGGTTACTGTGGTGGCTCTCTTGCGGCGTCAAGTTGTTCGACATCGACGTATATCCCTATTGCTCCAGTCTTAAAACACTGGCCTTGCTTTCTTTCCTTCCAGGAACCCATTTTATTTCATCTCTCAAGGCCTTTTGATACATAGAAGAGCAGGTGTACACTCCAGTTTTCAGCTTTGTTCAGACTTGGACTTTCTTTTGAAACTTTCTTTCGCAACATAAAAGAAAGGGAACCATCCAGGTACACACCACAGCACATACAGTACCATGAAGCATAAATAAAGGATAGACAGGAACACATTTTAGTTTAGCATGGCAAGCCATTGACTGACTAAGGCTGATCCGTATACATTCATCCTATAAATATATTATGCCTAAAGGAAAACTAAAAGGTAGGAGAGGCAGTAAAGTACATTATACAACTAGCCCTTGAAAACAAGACTAGAAGCAACAGAAAATATCCCCTTGCATAGCAAATCCCTGTGGAACCAAAACGGCTGTTTCCAATGGACTCAAATTTACTTTTCTCCTCCTTGGCTTTACCTTTTTTTCAAGCAGAATGTCTATGACTTTCTCCGAAATACAAGCATTACGCACGTGTATCATCATTACATTAAGGATCCTTTACTTCCTTTCGCTTTGAAAGATGTACGGCCGTGTATTTTGTGTTTGTCTCAAAAAAGGATTTTCTACAGACTTTTGTTCCATTTTCTTCGACAAGAAAAAGATTACCTATTCAAAGATGATGGTGGTGATCATGATCATCAAAATTTCTTTTACATTGGTTTTTTTGTCCATGTTGTGCATTAGGATATTTGACTACTTTCTTTGGGATTTGTTTGGAAGTAAAAAGTTTCAGCTGGTGACTTTTCTACCTTGACCAACAGAATGAAAATGTTTTGAGAGGAGTGACTGGATACATAGAAATCCTCTGTTTAAAAATCATTTGTCAGCCTTTTCCCAGTCTCAAATATTTAACAATTTTCCATCTCCTCTGGTAAACAACGAGAAGCACTCTGACAAGAAAATGGTGAGTTTCTTGGGAGCACTACTACTCAAATAGTTATGTTTGCAGAAGGATGTGGCGTGATGTGACCCAAACAGGAAGCTGTTTGGGTGGGCCACACACAACTTGGTGTAGATCGATATATATTCCTAACTTACTTGCTGAGTCGAACTGATGATGAGTTGAGCAGAAATTTTATTGAGACAAGAATAAAACCGAGTGTAAATTGTGCATTAGCAATTATTTAACATTCCTATCAAGATGATGATGAAACTCGTGCTGTGTTTGTCACTTTTCTTTTGATGATGATGATGTGATAGTCGATTTCTCCGATATCGCAGTCACACATTTTGGAATGAAAATACATTCTCATGTGTCATGTAACTTGACGAAATAATAGAATGATGAAAATGTAATTTCCGTTGTTCCCCGAGTTGGTAACTGTGTTTAGCAAAATATGTATTGTGCAATATTGCTAGACTCATCGAGTTGAGTCAGCATCTCTTTTATGGGGTGAATGAAGCCGACCGAGATGTGATGTTGCGTTGACACATTACATAATATACTAACATATAGAATACATGTCAACTTGGTGCTTTTGTCCTTAAGAAAAATTGTTTAGAAAGAGGGAGGAGGAGAAATAATGAAAGATGATGAAGATGATGCTGTTATGTTTTTGCTGTATCATGATTTTCTCACATCATTTCATCAGCAGCGGAAACTCAAAGTCAATGAAAGGAGTTAGAGAGAAAGAACGTCATTGATGACGATGATAATGGTAGTCTTTTCATTGCGTAGGGTTATTATCGTTGGCCACTACATATCCATAAACATCACCAGTGTTTCCTCTTCCATTCTAATACTTTTACCTAAAGAAGAAAAGTGACAGTTTAAGTCTGGGAGCAGAAAGGAAATGTCCTGTAAGACAAGACCTCACACATTCCAACCACATCAATACCAGTAGCACCCTTTTTTGTTATTCTGACCCTTTGGTAAAAAGCATGTATTTATCTTGTATTTTTCTATTATGCGTTTTCATTTGTTACAATGGGACATTCCATAAAAATGTCACAAAAACTTTCTTTCTGACTCCTATCCATATCCAACCTTGTGAGAAATAGTTTGTGCTGAGTGAATAGAAAAAGGAGTTGTTGAATAGAAGGAGCACAAAAAAGTTTTCTTTTATAAAAGAGAAAGTAAGTGGATCGATATAAGTAAAATCTAACGTGTTAAGAATATATTGGGTAACGAAGACATATACAAACTGGAGAAGACATTAATAGATCATGAACAACAGGAAAATCCTACTATCTTTGTGCCCACATATTTGAATGTGAATGTAATGTGGTCTATCACACCAAAACCAAACCACCATGTTCCAGTTCATAGATATCACTGCAGTTCAGCCTGACATACATTTATGCATGAGGAGTAATGGTCTCCCATAAAAACTATTTCAGAAACGAGACGTATAGTCCACTTCCCCCCAAATGGATAAATTATTGCTCGTTTCGCCTTTCGTCATCAAACAATTTAGTGGGCTATGCAGTTCCCTTTTAAGAAACACAATAAAACAGGTTATTTTTGTGCAATAAGGAAAAAGATTTGGTTTCTGAACTACAAACAAAGATTTATGATGTGGTTTTGTTGCTTCGCTTTACGTGAGCAATTTTGTGATATGTGATGCTCCTTCCGATCCGATGGGATGTGTAATGGAAAGGAAAAATTTTTTTCTCTAGATCATTTTTCGGAAGAGCAAAATTGGCAATATTGCCTTTGTGATGGGAGCAGTTTGAAAGATAAAATATGGGACCCACTTCCCCGTTACGGCAATTCCATTTCCCATATTCAAAATCATAAATTTGGTGATTTCGGATGGGAGGAATTGATTAGCTCCAAGCTCACGTCTAGACTGGAAGGACGCTATGTGAAAGCATACTATTTTCATGAAATAAATGACTATTCTGTGACCTCCCGGGTATGAAGTCATTAATTAATATGATGGAGTGAGTAAAATGAATATAAATCAAATCGTTTTCTCATGTCCTTATTCTTCTGGTCCACCTCCGATTGGCTACATGAATGGGGCTTGATCATGATAATTTTAGGGAACCCTTATGAAGCTTGTAGCTACCCATATAGTCTGCTGAAAATTAGCAAATATTTTTAACTAATTGCATGGCAATATCCTTAGGGAATACTGATTACAATATTCTAGTCCGTCGATGATGAGAGTTTGTAGAAGAACGGGAGAAGGAACCGTGGTTAAAATCGTTTACTGTCATACGGGATGCTGTGCTGCTAGAGAGAGCTACTTTCACACACGATTTAGGTTACTCCCATGAAACCCCACTGGTTTTTCGTAGTGATCTAGTTTAAAACTATAATTTACAATGTGGTCATTACCCTAAACTTACCATGTCTATTTCCGTGTAATTTTCAGGTGAACGATTTCCTCGCTCCTGAATTGGATTGGATTTGAGAGAAAGATAGAGAGAGCATGGCTTAAGAGAGCAGGAGGAAAGAGAGTGGAGGCACCAGCATCAGGGAAGGAAGTTTAGTTCATGCATGTATGTGTTTTACCACACACGCCGACACTGGAGCTAAAGGGAATCAAACTATGAGCCAGAATGTCCTTGTTGTACCGCTTTGCCAAAATCCCCGACCGGTGGAACACTCACGTCTTCACGTTCATTGTGACAAAATCCGTGACTCGAGACTTGCACCGGGATGTCACATCAAAGGAGTTTATGTATGGTTATCAAAAATGGGCTATAACTTTCTCTCGAACGGAGAAAGTTTTGGGGGTCTACCTCGTCTGGAGGAATCCTTCGGAAGGTATGAAAGTCCATGTTGACTTTTCTTTCACACTCCTTAATCGGGAACACTTCTCCGCTAATGAGACTTTCAGTGGGAAAAGCGTCAAGTTCTCCTATGACAGCCCGGCACAGGTAAGAACAACTAAATGTAGACTCGTAACCTATCCCTCCCTATATAATACATATATGTTTAATAATAGGAATCTATTTCTACATAAATATTTTATTAGAAAAGAAGCAGTAAAAATATAACAGTATTACCTTGTAATTACATATTATCAAAGAAGAAAGCCATGAAAGGGAATATTCGTGGAAGGGAAAGCTTCAAAATACTTTGTGTGTGGGGTTCACGTTGTACATTTGCCCCTGGTACTTCAAACGCATCAAACATATTACGTTAATTGCATAGGGGAATAGAGAAAAGCGAGAGGCTTTGGCTTGGCTTTCATCGAGCAAGACAAGACGAGACTCTGGCATTATATGCAGTTTATTGCGTTAGCGTTACTTTTATCCAATACTTTGGTGGTTTACTAATTACATTATTATATCTATTTTTGTTCCATGTTGTTTTCACCTTGCTAAACTTCACTCACTCCAATAACCAAACCAAAACCACTCAACTTCCGCGTGGGCATCTGGGGAATGTGCAACGTCCATTAATGGATGTACTACTACTTACTTTCTCCACTGCCACAAAAACATCACCAAACTTTCATGATGAAAATGGGAAAATGCAATTTAACCGTAACTGACTGGGATTATGCATTTATTGACACGTTCAGGGAAACCGACGCTACATTCCAGTGCATGACTTATACGCTCGAAACTTTGCTGACCGCAATGGTGAGTTTCAACTGGAGCTGACGATGAGTGCCATCAGAACTCATTTTGAGGTTGATTTACGGGCCCCAACTGCCTACCTGACTCCCCACAAATTGCCCAATGGACGCTCTAATAATAATCCCCCGAAAATGGAATCCACTTATTTTAATTTCGGTGGCTTTGACTGGAACGTTATCGTCTATCCTTTTGGGAAGGAACCAGGAGACGAGCGATTATTTGTGCATTTGAATCGACTCACCGGATTCGATCACCAGTGTCGAGTCCGCTACGTTATGATTCTGGGGGAAGGCGACAGAACCATTAATTCCGGGCTTTTGGATGACATCTCCGACACGAATGGAAAAAGCTTTGGATGGGTTCCAAGAACTCGACTTGCTGATATCGTTCAAAGGGTAAAATATACAATATTAATACAGTAACTACTTCTTTTTTTTCTTAGGAAAAAAAGTCCGTGATTTAATTTCTGGCAAGTACCTATCTTCATTCAAACTTTAGTGCTTGTGACATGGCATAATAAAAGCTTTTTCCACCTAAATCTAGTAAATATGCATGCAATGCATGCGTTTTATCCCTGTGGCTGTGAAAGTCCAAAAGGGAAGTTTTTTTTGCAAAGAAGAAAAACACAAGTTGGTCGGAGTCCATTAATATTTTCTAGTTATAGCATAAGCGTAGGCACACGCCATGCCCAAATCATGTTGTGTCTCCATTTTAGTTCAGGAGGTACGTGAGAAACTAAACGAAACCATTCCCTTACTCCTTATTCATAATGAAGTGCAAAAGTTTAACGTTTAAAACTGCGTTAGGTGGCCAACTTTTTACTCTCATCGAGTTCCAAACTCCAAGTAAACCTGTTTTGGGAAACGCAACACATAATGCATATCCAAACTGAAGAAAACTGTGCATATTCACTTTGTGTGTTGTCTACCATTTTCCTATTTTAGTATTCAGCGGATGTGTTGTGTATTTCTTTCTCATCTTTTGCTATTCTAACCTTGACTCCGATGCTTGCCAGCTCAACACTAAATTTTTCTTCCACATGTCTACGATTATGGTTCTCAAACTAATCTTAACTTTCCTATCTACAAACTCCGACAAAATGGGATGATAACACAAAGTGTTAGCTGACGTAGAAAGAAAAAAAAGCTTTTCATGTCCGGAATTGTCCCAAGATTTAATATATCAAACTGCGTAATAATTCATAAAGGCTGGAGGGCGCTGAGCGATAATTATTTTGTGCGTTAGTTTTGGTTGCTCTACTTTTTCTCTTTGCGCAATACCAAACAAAAAGGAAGCAAAACAACTTGTTCGGATTCTGTTGCTCGATCTTTATCATGTTGATGATGATGAAAATCGAAAGAAAAGGGAAAGAAACTTGTTTTTCAGTTTAGAAAAAAAGTTCTCAAGCTCAAAGGTGAAGGTGGGTAAAAAGAGAAAGTTTTGCAAGATGTTGATTTAGGAAGCACATAATGTACACGTTCGATATTGTGAACTTGGCGGAAAAGGTGAAAAGAGTGTGGTTGGTGAAAGAAAGTAAAAAGAATTAATCTCATCTCTGCCCAGAAACAAGAGATAATTACAGCCTTCCAGCTGTGATAAATAAATCACTCTATGTAGAGGCTAGCCCGACCCTTTTATTTCGAGAGATTCTGGAATGCCTAAGGTCGTTGGAGTACAAGAATCTCAAAGTAAAAGAATTCTTTCGTTGGTCTCCCTTTATTATTTGCGAGCCAGAAGAGCAGAAAAGTGTTGAAAAGGTGGATCAAATAAAGTATTTCTTGTTCTTCACCCGCCCTCATCATTGATGAGACTTTATTGCAACAAATGACTTTCTTTTTCGGTACATGCTTGAAGTAGCCTTCTTTTGAGACGGACAAAGGTTAATTTTTCTCGTTTTTTTTCAGGGCATGCTCCACATCCACTTGGAAATGGTAACCGCCAACACTCTCTCTGAAGTGGCGTTGGTGCCCCAAGTGCCAACCACGCCAAACCCGGTGCTTACCGTTCCTTCCGTGGCCGGGGCAAGCACAGTAGCAACTCCGGCGGAGAGTCAGGCAGTGTTGTGCTACGACAGAGATAAGCAATCGTGGACCTTGGAAGCTGACACTCACTCAGACACGCTCCGAGTTCGGATGGTTTACAAGGATGTGCACAATGTGCCGAGAAACCATTTGCGCTACGTGAGTTGGAGTGCCTATCTACTTCGCTACAATAGCAAAACTGGACTCCTGGACCCGATCAGCTGCACACATGCTCCTTACAGTCATTACTACGTGCAGGAGGAGGTTGATGATGGGATCATTATGGAGACAGATGTTACCGTTAAAGAGGTATGCTCACCCAGACATAGACACAAAGTACATACGTAAATACATAACACACATATGCATACGCAACACTAATACAATTTACTTTCGAAAGAAAGTGTAGGGTAACCTTTTCCATAATGGTTGTAACTGTATATCTAGTCTAGCATATTTCTGAAGTTTCATAAAAACAGATAGAATCATACCTCCACTAATGCACTTTTTATTAGCACCACTACCATTTATCACAACCACACTTTATGTCCACCTACTCGTAATAATACCGTCTGCGTTTCCTGTTGATGACGAGAGAGAAAGAGAAGGGATAGTTTGTTTGTTTTTGTAGCTTCCGAATTTCCGATCACTGTAATCCAGCCGACCACCACAATTTGCTGATGATTGTCATTTAGTTCCTTGAAAAACTTGTTATTTCGTCCCACTCGTAACGCCTCCGTTCTTGCTTTTTGTCCTCTTGCATTACATCGTTAGAGTGGACAATGAAACGACAACATGATCTTTAATGGTGGTGACCTTCCTTCTAACATATTTTTTGGAGTATCTTTATCCGTTGATGAATTCAAAGGAAAATGTCAAAAGTGATCCTATTCCTGTTTTTCAACGTGTAATAGATACATATATCAGAGTTGTCACAAAAATGTCAGTTGGAGGATGTTCCCTTGAAAAGGCTTTGTTGAGGATAAGACCCGGACTTGAAACACATTTCTAGAATTATTACACCTTTCATGAGCTTCCGGGCTTGGAAGCGTGGTTGACTTGTCTTGACAAGTGAGGAGCAAAAGCTTCGGGTGTAGATCCTGTCATGTCATCACTCAAGATACCAATTGACCTGTTCCTCCCAATCCGGAAGGTCATATCACGAAAAAATAAAATTTCTCTTAGCTTTCACATGTAAGTAGTGCTCATAAAGTTACACTAATTCACCAAATTTTATGTGTCAAATATGAAAAGTCTAGGAGTTATGCCTGATTTTGTCCCCAAAAAACACCTTTCCGTCAAAACATCTTTATGACGAGACGGTTCAAGATAATCACTTAATTTCTTTTGTAGTCCGTAGTGAATCGGTTGTTGCAGGCGGGTTTTCTCGGTTTGTCTAAAACGATTCCGTTTTGGCAGGAGAGTACTTTGAACACGAATTTTCGCGTTTTTTTGCAGTTTTTTCCTCTTTCCGAGAAAACCGTTAGCAATGAGCCCAAAGTGGAATCAGATTTGAACTCTACGTCCAAAACTACATCAGTGATTAGTTTTTCATGGACTTAAACACTACAGTTTCGGACATAATGGTCTTTTCTTTAAGATAGCAAATGATTGAGCTGTTTCCACGCCAAATTTAAAGATTTCCGGCCCTGTGCAATTTTTGAAAAATAGGCCCGATTTGTCTAAAATCATAATTCGAGAGGTATTTTTATGTGTAGACTTCAAATTTGTTGTTCATTTTTTTAAAAAAACTACCAGTTTATTGACAACAATGTAATTTATTATTCCACTGGGACCGACTTTTTTTAATTTGGCGTGGAAACAGCTCAATCATTTGCTATCTTAAAGAAAAGACCATTATGTCCGAAACTGTAGTGTTTAAGTCCATGAAAAACTAATCACTGATGTAGTTTTGGACGTAGAGTTCAAATCTGATTCCACTTTGGGCTCATTGCTAACGGTTTTCTCGGAAAAGGAAAAAACTGCAAAAAAACGCGAAAATTCGTGTTCAAAGTACTCTCCTGCCAAAACGGGAATCGTTTTAGACAAACCGAGAAAAACCCGCCTGCAACAACCGATTCACTACGGACTACAAAAGAAATTAAGTGATTATCTTGAACCGTCTCGTCATAAAGATGTTTTGACGGAAAGGTGTTTTTTGGGGACAAAATCAGGCATAACTCCTAGACTTTTCATATTTGACACATAAAATTTGGTGAATTAGTGTAACTTTATGAGCACTACTAACATGTGAAAGCTGAGAGAAATTTAATTTTTTCGTGATATGACCTTCCGGATTGGGGGAGGAACAGGTCAATTTAGTTCTTGATGCCATACAGTGCACTAATTGTG
>LJIJ01003450.1:0-19054 GCA_001718145.1 Orchesella cincta | reverse complement strand
TTTCTGACAAAGAGATTTATCGTTTAGCTTTCAAGGGAAAATGCATGAAGTGCTATTTGAGTGATCATATCGGCAGGAATTGCCATACAAAAGAGCAGAGGATAGGTCCCTCAAATCAATAGAGAGATTAGACAGAGAAAGTTAGCGTTGTATGAGAAATTTCCTGTAGTGAAAGCGATGGATGCTAGACGACATTATGATAGACATCAGCGGAAGTTAATTTGAGAGCTGAGGGAGCTTATTAGGTAACCGGGTGGAGGAGTCCGTGTTACACCGCCGTCTAGAGGGAGCAATGTAGTATATAGGGAGTTTAGGTAGGTAGTACCAATCCAGAGGTTTGGTACAAGAAGACTTGAAGTACATATTGTAAGGGTATTTGAATATGTATGTAAAATGGTTTATGAAATGAAGTATGAATGTTCATTCTGAGAGGAGAGTGAAGATATGAAGAAGTTGAGGAGACAAGCGTTATTCTGTTTCTAACTTTTGCCTTGAGCACTTGTCCAGCTCAAAGCTTGTGCAGCTTGTAAACAACATTTCATAGTTTCTAAAAATTATTATTTTGAGTTCCCGTCGGACGGGAAGATATTTGTGAGAGGAGCAGTAGTGTGTAAATAAAGTAGAGCTTTATTAGTTATTTAAAATTAAATCCCAACCACGCTTGCGCTGTAGTTATTTGTACTCTCACCTCAATCTAAATTACGTGCTTGTGACGCTGTTAACTATCGTGCTAAACAACCTGGCAACCTGAAGTCTGCGGAGACGCAGTCAACCGTATTATCCTTTGTTCAACAGTGACCAACCGACTAATCATAGTTAACCTAGCTTGTGGAAGTAAAGGTCATCGGGTAGAACGTAAGCCTGCTAACATGCAGTAACATAATAATCATTCACGCTTCCATTAGCTAACCTCTCGATGAGTGGGCATGACGCTATGTAGGTTGCATAATATACCTCATCAGAACATTGCCTACCCATTGCAGTATTTCAAATACAAATGTATTTTGAGCCTACGAGAGTATTTTGTATCTGCACATAGAGTATTTTGCCCATGCCTGCATACTTATGATACGTTTGATTCAAATCAAAACATTCTAGACAAGTTAGGTAAAGTTTTTAACAGTTAACAAAGCTGATCTGAAACATCGACGTCAGTTAAGAGTTTTACTTTGCAAAGATATATTTACAACGTATTATAGGTCAGAGCGTCATCTGTCAGAACATAAAGCGATGTGTGTGAAACGTAATGCTAATTATTTAGGCATCGCTGCGAATAAAAATTGAACGTTATGGCGTAATCGACAAGATTAAATTAATTTAAAGTACGATAAGTTTAAAAACTTTCATGAATATGTTGTTTTTGTCGAGGGTCTTGCTGAAAAAACCTATTCCGTATATTTAGAGCAATTAATTTACGATTTAATTTCGCATTATGCACCTCGTCAGTTTAAGGCTTAGCGTAGTCTAAAGGCGCTGATCAACTTATATGATAATTTTTAGGATAGATGTTATTGAAATACTAGTTTCGTTCTCTTCATACTTATATCGAAACTTGAAGTGAACTACCATTCCTTTAGTTCTCATAATTGAAACTATCGCAGAGTGCGTTGTTTAAATCTGGGATATTATTTTTTAAGTTCACTCAGTTTCCGCTTATGTTACATTGTTAATGAGTTTGTAAACAAAGGAAATTGCGTAGTAGTGCGTCGAAGTTGGTTCTATGCGTTTTGGCAAAGAGCGAAAACAGGGCACACGCTCCAGTTTTTTCTGTGACGCAGTTAATCCTGTAACTAACTCTATCGTTCCTTTGCTTGAGGCATGTTATTCGGTTGTACATAATTATGGGAAAGTGGAGTCTGAATTTGTTTAATACTAAAATTTATATGTATCTACTAGTAACGCTTTCTTAGACAAGATTAGATTGCTTTTGGCAAAGCATCCGACTGTTGGGAACAAGCGAAGATTTGTGTCTAGTGAAAGGCTATCTCCTGCAGTTTGGAAAAGGACAGTTTCAATGACAGGAGTATTCAAGTCCAGATCCAGTGCTGCAAACAAAAAAAATTACTACACGCTTGCTGAAAGCGTGTTGTATGTGCAGACAAAAATGTATACTTGTTTTTATTTCGCATTCATTTTTCATGATGTTGATCATTATGTAGAATTGGTTTTGTGAGATCTGACGCACTTGGAAATAAAAAGTGCAGATCTCTTCAACGCAAGGCAAGGCATATGCAAACGTATAAACTGCTTGAATAAGTTTTAGAATATATTAAGCGTGTAAAACCATTTCCACACTCTATGATGTTTTCTAAAAACTTGAAATCCCGTATTAGTTATATAAGACGGTCTTATGCTATTGACTGTAGGGACTTTTAAAACTTAATAGGTACATTCTGCTTTCATGTGATAATCTGATTAATTAATCAAAAATGAGTAAACTTAAACGAAGTTTTGTTCATAGAATAACATAGAACCTTATTCAATAGAGTTTTATTAAAAAATTGGCTTGGCTCAGTGTCATTGCAGAATGCTAAATCATAAATGTAGAAACTTCTCGAAAATATAATTACATCCCTGTTAAAAAAGAAAGTTGCCACAATTTTTTGTACATACAAATTACAAGGTGTAATATTTCATTAAAACTTTTCAGAAGGAAGAGGCTTAATTTGAGATGAGCATGCACCCTTTTCCTTCTCGTAGTCAAAATTCCAATCAAATCTGCTCTCAAGGAAATACTCAAGCTCCTGCATACTTAGATGATTTGTAACAAATGAAAGCAAAGTTTTCTTTTACAGCCATATGTTTGAATAGTTGTTTCTTGGAAGAAATACCAAATTAGTTTCTTGATCCTCCTTTTACTTATCAATAAAATATGGCAGGTGGAGTAAGGAATATAATTCATATTTTTGTCTCACGGGTCTTACTACATCCACCTACACTCCAACCCACTACTCAAAGAAGCTTAGACTGAATTATTATTTGCGGAACATATTCTACAAACTTTTTTTCAGTCTGGGAAGTATTTGCATAATCGTATTAAGGATTGCGATCAAGGGGTCATACAGAATCGAAATTAAAAATTATCTTTTCTAAGAAGGTCGTCCATTTTGCAGAATCCATCCATTCAATTATGCGAAGGTTACTTGAACTAAATAAAGGCAAAGCACTAGCTCATCCTGGTGACCTTAATATAACATTATGCAACTTTGCTTAGCTAACATACTCTCAGATATTGGTTTTTCAATCCACGATTTCAATTTTTCAACATGATGCGATTTTTGTGGGAAGAAAGAGATCAGTACAAAAACACAGATTGTGTAGAATTCAGAACACTATAGCCGCATCTTGGGATTTATCCGTCAGTGAAAGTGAAATGGGGTTCTCTCTAAAGCAATGTCAGATTTCAACCTTAGACTTTCAAACGTACCTGCTATGAATTAATTTTCTGAGCCCGTTACGCTGCCCTGCATTTCCTTTCAAGGGACAAGGACAACCAAACGTGAAGTTTGTAACAGTATGTTGGAATAAAGTGCACAGGGTACGTGCAGAATACAAACTATGGGTTTGGGTCGTTTCAAGGTTTTTACTTTAAAACAAACAGCGCTTCCTTGTTTTCTTGATTTCATGCTATAATTACAGTCATCCGTCAAAGAGATCAAACAAATTTTTGGCAACAGACTCCAAATATCGACTTTCGGGATTCATAACGAAAGTTATTACTGCTCCTCCGTTTTCTACCTGAAAGATACGACTCAATAAATTACAATGTTTTCTAATAATGTCGAAATGTTACTACATGTCGGCTTAAATATTGTAAAGATCAATATGATATAACTGTTTGTTTTAACATTGACGTAAAAAATCTTTAACTTGGCAGCAAAGCATTTAAATCTTTTATGAATGAAAGTTTGTGAAAACTGTGTCGTGTTTTACAATATGAACTTGTAGTGTTTTGGATAGTGCAATTATCAAAGTTACGTCAGGAAGAAAAGGAGTCACAGAAATAATTTGGCGATATGACGTCGTTATGTTATTCAAACGACGTCAAATAAATTAGATTAACTATAGGTAAAGTTAATCTGCCTTCGGTATTTTCAGTCAGTCATCCTTAAAATATAGGTGTGATTTTTTACACTTTTGAACATGAAGCAAATTATTGAAGCAGCTTTTTAGTTTTCATATACAATTGGTAACCAATTGCTTAAATTAACCAAGTAATAAATTTATTTTGTTTAAAATATAATACTTCACGAGTCGAGGTCGAAGATTTCAGCGTGCCTAATGCGTTGGTAGTTTCTGTTTTTTCAACAAGTAAACTGCGAATTTTACGTAATGTTGAATGTAACGAATTTACAATTTTGAATTAGCAAATAAATAGTGCGTGTGTGATCACATTTAACTCACTAAATTCATCACAAACTTCGGTTGGTCAAGTTCAAAATTTAAGTCATCCGAAGATCACCTTCTGAGAAATTTCAATAAAATTCGTAAACTAAAAGATGTTTCTTAAGTTTGGATCACTAAACTATGCTGTTTAGTTGTATTCTTGCACGTGTGCAGAGAATCTAGATAACTTGGCACGAGTTGGAGCACAATTTGCGTTGAAAGCTCTAGTCTACAATATTTTATTGATATGTACTTTAAAAAGGACCTTCGAGAATTCTGTATGTGTTACACTGGTTTCAGGACAAAAACGGGAGCAGGCACACACGAGACGACAGTCTCGTTTAGAGCATCGTGTGCGTGGATGTAAACTCCAGTCTGTCCAAACAGTGTCCTAGCGTATTCAATAGCTCGAAGGTAGACAGTTTTTTTCATCTCGCAGCTACTGAAACGTAAAGTCTTACTAGTAAATTTTACATCTGTGTTGGTGTTGACGTGACAGAGAGAAAGTTTGTAAAATAAGTGCGAGTGCAGACTTTTTGTGGTAAGAAAAATCAAGTTTTTATAACTTTTTCTGCACGTAAACTCAAAATAAATAGCAAGCACCATGAACATGCATTTATATAGAAAACATCAGTTTCAACGACGACTGTTAAATACAATGTCATGTATAAAATATTGTAAATAGTAGGTTGTTTCCATGTGATTGTTTGAAGTGTTAACGTAAGCTCATGTGAGGTACACGTTAAGGCTTGGCATTTGCACAATAAATCAACAGCTCGAAAATACAATACAATTGTGACGAATTCCCACTTCCATGTCTGTAGCATTGGAATATTTAATGACCTTCGTGCCTGATTTGCTTCCTGAAATGAATATACTTTCTTTGGTTTTTCCTTGGAACTACTCTCATTGAACGCAACATCGAACATGAATGACGCTAAGAAACATATTTCTTAAAAGATCTTCTAAATCTTTAAAGATCAGTTTTTATGAACCACGTTCTACATTCCGTCGAACCATATTGGTGTTTAGTATAAAGGTTTTTCAGTGGTTTTTTTTTGTTATAGATGAAACATGCATTTGAGAGGAGAGAAAAGAATCGTATTTGATTATGTCGCATCTCTCAGGTTTCTTTTCTTGAAACTATGCCTTCATCCAGAAACAAGGGCACGAATTAGTACTAAAATCAGAAGCTTTCCTCGAAAAACCGCGTCGTCTTATTTTATCTCAAATTTCCATGAAGGTTTAGATTATAAATGCTCAATAGGAGTGAAGGAAAGAATAAAAACCGTGATAAATTTAAGTTAAAAGACCCTTGGCCACCGACCGGAATCGTATTTCCGAAATCCGATTTTCATTCTGACTGAATAAATTCAAGATTCTATTGTACCTTTCCGTCTAGTCCTTTTCTGAAATTAAGAATCGTGAATTGGATTGGGAAAGAAATTTTGACAAAAGAAGGTTAGGGAGATGTTCAAAATTTTGAAATTAAACATACATACATGATATCGTACATCTGCGACAATGGAAGTAAAATAACGTATCAATACGCGTTAGATATACCATCCACTTTTTAAAAACCTTCATACAACCGGAAAAATTAATACATGTTCATAACAAACGGTTGAGAAAGTTTTTAGAAAGATTAACTTTCTCTAGCTAAATTTCTATTATAATTATAGCCAAATGAGAAATTTAGGTAAATTTCCCCTTCGATGTCGGATATGACTGCATGAAAGTTATAAGCTCAACCAACCTTGCAATCTCTGAAGATGTCAATCCATACATATTTCGTTTGTCTGCTTTCACGATGAAAGCCCATAAAAGAAAGGTGAAGATGTCAAAAAGGCATAAAAGTGATTCTGTAGTGCAGAAACTCTTTGAAAGAAATGAGATTCAGTTGGATACGAAGTAGATCTAACAAGAACTAATGGAATGACCTTGTTCACTTTCTTTTCAATTTGGTTTTTAAATTTTGTTGACTGATTTTAACAAACTGGAGAATTGAATAGGAATATTATTTCAAATTCTCAGAACGAGTCCCATTTACCTCGACAATGAATGGAATACGTTATTTGGGATTCTCATTTCTCCTGGGCATCCAATATTTTAATGAAATTGATAATTCAAACCAAAACCAAATCTGTCTAGACGAGATAGCTCTGAGGTTGCAAATAGACTTGGATTCTGATGATGATGAGTGATTCTGAGAAATTTCCACCCATCCCATAATTAATTTTTAATGGGCCCTTAACCAACCAACCAAACTCATAACAAAGCAAATCGCTAGCAGTTATCGAACTCCAAATTGAGTAACATTTTTACACAGAATTTTGTTTTCTAATTGGTTTACCCACAGATTACTCAGTATTCCTTTTATCGTCAAGCGGAATGGAGAGACCGATGTGGAAAACTGTGGAAAGATCCTTTGAAAGTGAAACTATTGAATTTTCCATTTCAAACGAATTCAAATCCAATCATTTCACCTGGTGATGATGATGCTGAACTGAAATTGGATCCGAGGACTAAAAGCTGTACCCCAACTCAAACCAAATAAAACCCCGTTTGCAGCATGCAGCAGTGAACTGAATGCAAATCGGAATTGATATGGTTGTTTGCGTCATTGGGGGAGATGACACTTACGTAGTCTATGTGAAATACATTCTGAACGGGAAATATTGTGTAAGAAATTGGATAAATGAAGCTAAAAATATAAATGTTGTACAATTTAAGTACTAAGTCTGGAATATATGTTTCCAATTTTTATATTTAGCTTGGTTTACATTTGATGTCGTCAACTGTCTTCTAAAAAGGAATTCATTCATAAGATCCCTCAGTCGTCAATGTGAAGTGGAGCAGCAGCATTTATAAAATTTATTACGTCCTGAAGCCTGTTCTATTTACCTACTCAACTCATTTTTCTTGTTGAAAATACCCACTACTTTACGCCACTGCCTTAATGATCACTAAAATGGGTGACGTGGAACGAATCCGGTTGGTAATTTTGGGTGGTCCAAAAGTGGGTAAATCGGCGATAGTGAAGCGATTTTTATTTGGTTCGTTCATGGAAAAATACAAGCCAACCGTGGAAGATCTCTACAGCAAAGAATACGACTTTAGTCGCATAACTCTCAAAGTGGATATTCTAGACACAGCAGGAGATCTCCAGTTTCCGGCAATGAGACGACTCTCCATTGCCACAGCTCACGCTTTCCTTCTCGTCTACGCGATTGATGATGTGTCCAGTTTTGAGACGGTGAAAGGATGCTTTCAAGAGATACAAGAGCAACGGGCAGATTTTCAAGAAGTGCCCATTGTTGTCGCCGGTAACAAGATGGATGTGGAACTGACCAGTGTTGAAGTAGAGTTTGATGATGTCTCAGACTGGCTCTCAACTCACCTGCCGACGCTCAAGTAAGTCTAGTCAATGCTCTTATTCAATTGAAATTGCTAACAAGGGAAAGGAACTTTTTTTGCGAAAAGTCACTGATCCATTTACGCCTACTCATCCTTTGAAAGGAAAGTTGTTATTTGAAAAGATAAAGTGTAAACTATTTTGTGAGTGGGTTGAAGTTTAAAAGAATGGAAAAGTTCTGTGTCACACAAAAAGTTTACTTTTATCTTAAACTGATAACGTGGTGTTGATGGTTGTGACCTTGATTGATTTTTTTATTTTCCCACAGGACAAAAATAATGGAATGCTCAGCAAAAAGAGATGCGAACGTTAGAGAGGTGTTCCGTTCGTTTATTCACCTTTCTAAAATTCCCCAACAGCAACTGGAAGCGGAAGAAGGTTGTGGGCTGAAACGACGCTTAAGCGATCATGCAAGTTCGAGGTGTATTCAGTCAAGGTCTGGATGTAATTCCCCAGACTATTCGAGACCTTCAACGCCGACGATATCACAGAGACGTAATAGTGGGCTTAGCACGCCTAGTAAAGCACCTGCCAGCCCATCGTCGCTTTCACCAAATTATTTGAGTACTGAAGATGCCAGTCCTTTTGGTAGGAATAAGCCGAGAAGCAGAAGTTTAATTAGGAGGTGCAGTAAAAAGGTTAAAAAGCAGGTTCAGGATGCTACTGAAGGGCCGGGAGAATGCCATTTGACCTAAATATAATGAATTGTATTTAACGTAATACAACTAAGGTTTGTTTATAAGATTACTACTATTCTTGTTTGAATGGTTACTTTATAAGTGTTTAGTTATGGAGTAAGTGACGAGATTGTGTGCTGTAATTTAAGTAATCATAGAAGAAATTTAAATCTCCATTGTTGTACTATTTTACCGTCAATAACGCACAAGTACAGAGTTCACAATTAAATAATAAAACTAATCATAAATACAACAGTTTCGTAAAAATAATTAAGTACATAAGTAAATTGACGAGAAAAATGTTTCTGGAAGTGCAAAAAACATAAGCCAAATTAAATTGTGATTGATGAGAAAGATTACTGCTGGGATCTGTTTGTAATATTATTTATACTATAATACGTTTTGTTTGAGTGTTATCGAACGATTTTTTATATATAGTTCGTGTGAATATGGTTATTTACGCAAATCAGTTTTTATAATAAAAGTAGATTGTGAAACTATCAGATTGCCCATGATTTGGGTACTCAAGTAACGTTTTATAATAAAATTGTTTACGTTAATAAGCTTGTCATTCGTATGGTGTATGGATAGTGTATAATATACACGGATGGCTCGCTGATACGGATTAACAAATGTAATTCATAAAATGCATTTAATTTTGAGTTGTATTGTATAGTTGAAAATTATTATGTACTTCAGCTAGCACTTAATATTTAGCAGTAAGTTTACTATAGCATACCGATAATGCATATTTATTGTTAGTAAATTATTACTAAGGACATTCGATGGCAATATTCTTTAGTTTAATACTTAATTAATGTAAAATTACTAAATATGCTAATTTAAGTACTATACTATCAAATACCAAATGAGTATTGTCACAAATAATTGCAGTATTTAGAAGAAAATTTGAAATTTAAAACTATTTATTACGTTAATAGAATCTTGTTCGGATGGGTTTGTGGGAGAAGATTTATGATGAAAAGTGTTATGATGAAGTCATTCAATACGCACAAGAATGAATGACACATGTAATGTATGTTGGCAATATTTGCAATTATATTAAATAAAGTAAGAAAAAAGGTAGCCAATCCTTTTTAAGCCATGACGTGTTTGTTTATTTTCATTCTACAGAGAATCTAAAAGAAAATTCTTCAAAAAACAGGTGTTCTACATGCATTAAGATTCAACTCACGTTTAACATCATTCAAGTCGTTACCTAACACAAACATTTTGCTAGTCTAACAGACAGTTAGTACAATATTATCATTGCTCACTTGTCATAAACGTCCATAATAATATCCATATGATGTTGGCTTGAAACATAAGTGTTTTAAAGTAAGAAACCGTATGTGCCTCTACAGAGGGATATAAAAATAGAAAATCAGAGAAATAAGCATATTATTTTTAATATGGAATATTCATTTGGACAGAGAGACAATGTAAAAATGATAAGCACTATCGATATAAAAATTCAATTTAAACATGTAATAATGACACATAGACACATTATTATCTTACCAGTTTTTTTTAAAAAATCAAAGCAAAAAACCCATTCTAGATTAGATTGCTAGCTCTTGAGTTTTTTAGTATTTACTTTGTTAGTCATTTACCAAATTATTCAAGGAAAAATATGTGTGCTTAATCCATGCGCGATACATACATTTGGAGAACAAACGTGATCAGTGTTAAATTTGGAAGTTAGGCTAGAAATATGTAGCTGCATGAAAACTTATAAAAATACGTATTAATTTTAAGCCAATTTTTGAAAGATTCTTAGCTCATCATTCACACTTGATCCTAATCATATCAGAAAAGTATTATCAACTTTTAATTTTTTGCATCGGATTTTGTTGAAGATTTTATTATATACGTCTCACTTTAAACTGAATTTGTATTGGTTTCACATGGATATCAGCGAGCGATATTTAGTGAGCATTATCAGTGGCATCGTGTGTCATGTTCCTCTCGAACACTCCCTTTCCTTATCTGCATACATTTATATGTATATTCTGCTTTACCAGCAGGTCATATTTAAGGTAGCCGTCACCAAGATGTGAATATCTTATCACCATTTTAAAATCAATAAGGCAACGACCAAATGTTCCAATTCTGAATCACATGTCTGCAGTACTCAGTTAATAGGTTAGTGAGACAATGTCTTGGTACTACTTTTGAACCCATTTCCATATGCAGTAGCAGCCCCACATTTGAAGTGGTTTCGACTTTATCCCCGTGTGAGATATTTCCAAAGGGACAATTAGAAATGTGTCTGTGAGTAGTCAAAATGACCCATGTAATAATGTCTGTTGATTAACTATTTCATACTCAAGTTGTTTTTAACTATCAAAAATCTTATCGGGTTGAAACCCAATGGATTGACATCAACGGTTTCACAAAACTAGCCAGTTTCCCAATATTAGTATCAATACGGAAGAGACAAGTCAAAGTGAAGTATATGCCGAGCCAGCACACGTGGGCCGTTGCACTGTAAACAAGGTAAAAGCAGTAACGTATATTTTATAAAAAAGCAAGCTGATTCCCTTTCATAATAAATTTATTACGTAAGTCCGATACGCAGTAGCTCAGATTCTTAGTAAAATTCATGTACACGAGTTTGCTCATTGTACACAGCTCTACGACATTCAGTATGATATTAAGTGGAATATGTGGTTTCCTGGTTTGGTGCAATTTTGGTTTTTTGAATTATCATTTTGAATTTACGTCACGTTTCCTTTAGTTGATATTGAATAATTGAATGTCCAATAAGAAGGCTTACAACATTTCAGGGAGTTGTATTTGCAGAATAACGATACATAATCAGTTTGAATATAAAGTGATCGAGGTGAGTGACTGAAAATGCCGTTAATCCTCAGCAAACAAAGTGCAACCGAGTCATAAAACATTGAACTCCTTTTCTTTATTTTGGAAGCTCAAATATTGTAAAACTTGCAATCATTTTAGTTCGGCAATATTTTTTTTTTATGACTTCAGAATAGCAAGGTTAACAAAGAAAGGAAGGTGTCAATTTTCAATGAGTATAAATATGAAATAAAAAGGTCAAAAACCTTCAAAATATCACAATTGAATAATTCCTTTGTTTCATTCATTGCCAACTAATAAATGTAACTTGTTCTTCATTAATTTGATTCTCAATAACTATAATTTTTTACAGTTAGATTAAATTGAATTATATTTCTCTTTTCCCTTGATTAGATCGCTAGAAGAGTCGTACAAACCTTTAGTGGAGCAGCTAAACTAAAAAAATTGGAATGTCCAAAAATCCAATGGCAAGCCGACGTAGAATATCTAACGGCACAGAAACTTGGGGTTTGAGCTGGACGAAAAGGACAGAGTAAGTAAATTCGTCTATACACAGATAATCATAATTATAAGATTTTAAGCATCAATTTTCTTATGTAGCTTCCTCCACTTTCGGACACTAGTTATGCTCTACAAAGCAAAACCAAAAGAAAGTTTCCCTTGTAATACCAGAGGATGAAGAAAACGAGCTACAATTTGAGGATCTCCCTTTTGATCCCAATTCCATGAACATAGTTGCTCGACTATATAACGGAATTCGTGTTAGCATTTACAACCTCATTGCGACCAACAAAAAGCTTGCTAAAAAGTTGGTGCTCGGACTCCTCTTTCTTTTGTACAATGCGTATTTCATCACAGCAATATTGTACAAGGACAGAAACGAACTTCCTTGGGAATGGTGTGATGGACACGGACTCCTTATAATTCTCACTGGGCTCACATACACGCTACTCCTATATTTTCATGTACTCAAGCCCCGTTTTGGAAAGCAAATTAATAACGCTGTTATTAAACCCGCTGTGTCAACCGCAAGTGCTTTAGTCAAGCCATGGTTAGCTTTTAAAATAATGAAATTCATTGTAACTCAAAAAAAATTCTAATTTTTATGAATTTGTAGGTATGGAAGACTTATCGCGATTGTAGCGGTGCTTGGAGCTATTATTGCTTTCGTTGTCATTGACGCGTGGGATCAGCCGCAACGCTTGATTTCAGCGTGTGGAGTCGTTGTAATGGTTTTGATAGGATTGCTATTTTCCAATAATCCTGCTCGCGTTCAGTGGCGTCAGGTATTTGGAGGGATGCTGATTCAGTTTATTTTCGGTCTTCTCATTTTGAGATGGGAAGGTGGTCGACAGTTCCTGGATTGCGTAAGCAACAAGGTAAAAACGAAAAATATTTTTTTGTTAATACAATTATATTTAGCATTAGTTTGAATTTTCATAATAAAATGAATTTATATTTTGCAGGTCGCCACTTTTCTAGGGTTTTCGAATGCAGGTTCCGATTTTGTGTACGGCTCTGTTTCTTCCGGTGTAATTGAAATTATGAACTCGACACTGCCCGAGTTAGCAGGAGAGAAACTCTACGTTCAAGCTGCATTTGCATTTGGGGTAATGACCATTTTATGTTAACTACGACTCCGATTAAACCTATGCCTAATTAGAAATACACTTAGCGAATGGAATGTTTTGTTGGTGTCAGTCTCTTTCAGTTATTTACTTCTTCAGTTTCTGTGTTGGTCTCCTGTACCATTTGGGAGTCATGGTATGGGTTGTAATGAAAGTAGGCTGGCTACTGCAAATAACTCTGGGTACAACTGCCGCAGAATCTATGAACGCTGCTGCCAATATTTTCCTTGGACAAGTGAGAATAACCGGCAGAAATTTGCCCTTGTTTATGCAAAAGTATGAAAATAAAAGTAAATGCAATTATCTTAGACGGAAGCACCCATTTTGATCAGACCATTTATAAATGATATGACCAAGTCTGAACTGCACGCGGTAATGACTGGAGGGTTTGCAACAATTGCAGGTTTGAAAAAATGCAAATAAAGATGTTAAAAATTAGTTTTCAAATGTTTGATGCTGATTCATTCTATTTAGGCACTGTACTGGCAGCTTATATCAGTTTTGGAGTTCCGGCAAGTTCTCTAATTACTGCATCAGTGATGGCAGCCCCGGAAGCAGCTCTCAGCAATTTCGAAGAACTGTTACATCCAGGAAACACAAGTTTCGAAAACATCGGCGGCCGAAATAAAAGCGATGAATATGAAGTATGCAAAATATATGAAACCAAATTATAAAGTTAATTTCGCCGCTGGTGTATAGAGTGTTATATTTTTCTTAAATAAAGATCTACCGCACGGAATAGCTCTCTCTTATGTAGTGCCAGCAGCACAAGGAGCCATCAAACCGTGGTCTTTGTCTGGGCTGATTGGAAAGCACTTGCTGCTAAGTTTTAATTGCCTGTTATCGGCCTCGTGGCATTTTCTTAATACAGCAATTATTGAGCTATTGTGTTGTGGGATGTCATATAGTATTTGTCAAAAATTAGTTGTCCTTTCGAAAGTTGGATTCATAGAAAATAATTGATATTCGCGTCACTAGTTGCTCTTTATATCTCTTGGTTGTATGATTAGTGCGTGTAGGAATACAGAAGAAAGTGTTATGAACAGATCTCCTTGGCTTGAAAAACAGGTTGTAAATGAGTGTTGTAGCATATCAAGAGCCGCTTAATATATAGTGAGTTCGTGTAAAGCTTTGCGAGTTGTTATTTGTTTAAACTTCGTAAATCTTTGTTAAATAATAAAAATATTTATGAAAGCATAATTTCGTGGGTGCATGTGCACGACTCACGACAGAAGGTATTGAGAGTGATAGTGGCCCTTTGCAAGTTTTGCCATATTCAGTTCAGGTTGAGATTCCACGCTTAGGAGACATGAGAACTGCTCAACGCATGTGCTGTTTTTATAGATGCTCCATGACTTTTAATGCGCTTTCGTACGCTGCATCGCTGTAGCGCTTCTGAATATTGGAGGACAGGATCTAGAGTTATATTAAATGGTGCGTTTGCAGGAGCATCCTGTACGTACTAGAATTACTTTTCTTCTAGTTCCAGATATGTATGTCATTTATGGAACGCAATTTCACAGCCTCTATGCTCGTTCATTTGCGGTGGCCATGTGATTAACTATGTTTTAAGTTATAGGTTCAACTCGAGTCCCAAAAAGGTTTTTTTCCACTATTATTCTACTTTCTACAAGGAATTTATTTCTCTTTAATATATTAAAAGAAATGTTAGTATTATTTTTCAGTACTGGTATATTAGCTCTATAAAAACTTTATATATTCGAAAAACCTAAGTTTAACAATTTTATGGATTATTCTATATATGAGTTTATATTACTAGCATACAGTTCCTGGCTTTTTGAAAATTTGGCTGGCAAATAAAGTCAGTATCTGAACAAGTTAATCTGCTACAACAATCACTTTGGAGATTATTAGACTCATATACATGTGGTAATCTTAGCTGAGATAGATCGTTTACTAAGAAATTAAATCCGCTGGCTATTTTATTTTCTTATCCGTAGTTTGGTCATAACTCGTTCAGCTGCCATATTTATGGTTCCTGATACTCCGTAACACATATAATTCTATCTTATACCTATAGTAGATAGGATTAGATAGAGCCTAATATTATATGATTATAATATGTATAGAGAGGTAGAAGCAGCCTTAGAGTGTTATATTTATTTGAGAGTACATGCCGTACCTGGTTCGTGATAGATAATACGCTTTTTTAACATAGAAAGATACATTTATAGAGAATAATATACTTTTAATATATATATAGAACCAAGCGCCGACATTAAGTTTTAGTTGATTTATTTTTAGGGCGCATGTATTATAATGAAAAGATAGATATATATACAGCAGTACACAGTCTGTAATGAGACACACAAAAGCTGTAAGATATCATGATCTTTCCCTTTTTGTAAACATTTAAAACTTTAGTATTATCAGAAATAAGCCTTAGTGATATTCATACTGCATGTAAGTGGATTTTAATAACGGATTTTTATAATAAATATCATATTAAAAAGCGGTGCAGTTTTAAGTGTAATATAGATATATATACATCATCTCATCGAGCGACATATCACCGCACATATAGATCTGAATCTGTCATCTAGACAATATTATAGCAGCCCGCCATAAAAGTATCAGGTTGCTGCCACAGCGTGTAATTGATCAACTATATTAAATTGAATTTAATAGCAATGTAATTGAAATGAGTACATGTTTTATTACCTTCCATCCGACGTCATTTACAAAAAAATTAGGCATTTGTTATTCGAAAAATGTGAATTACATTAGTGCTAACAATGTAAACCAGTTGTCCAGTACGTTAAACATGAGTTGTCTGGTAGAGTTACACGCGAAATTTTAGTTACAGTCTTGTCAATGGCAGTTAAGACAGAGCGAAAAAAATGTTTCCCATGTGAAAATTGTAATCGGTTCAAACAACAAAATTTTAGACCAATTGTTATAAGAACCAGTCTTTTCTTACGATTTTGAAAACAGACTTTCAAATGGCTTACTGATTATGTGAGAAGCTTGAATCGAACATTCAATCCAGCGAATTGATAGTCACAGTTAATTAACAAGAGTAGAGTAGGGCAAAGGCATTGAGTTTTTCGCCATATTGAAAGCGTCTAAGCATTGCTCACTTGACAATACAATCGAAATCTTCATAATTCTGTTATCTGGCAATGTTTTCCTGAACACTGGATTTTAAATGGCCACATACCAGCGCAAAAACAAGACCGTAATTTAATACGTATATTTGAACCCAAAATCAGTTTATCGCTGAGTCACGTTATGTACCATTTCCTGTATTTTGTGTGTAACCGGCGATTTAATTTATATCATAGATCAGCTAGCCAGGACATGAAGCTTGCCTTGCATAAAACAATAATTTTTTCATGTAAATTTTTTCAAATGTCAAAGTACAGGAGACACATGTCAAATCACAACGATTGAAATTGAAAACTTGGAACAACCTACGTTAAGTAACGTGCTATTAATAAAATTATGAGTCATAATCGATAACTGTGTATGTAGTCAACTTGAGTTCCAGTAGCTGAACAAACATTCATGTCATAGATAAAGAAAATGCTACTGTCTCGTCATGCTAAACGTATACACGTCTACAATCAAAAACCAATGCGCTAACCAAAATGGAACTCACATAACGGTCAAAATTATGTAAATCGCACAGCATGATTGCTAAACAAATGATAAAACCACTCTAATTGGTCAGGGATAAAATACACCCTTCTTGCCTATTCTATGTACATATATCTGTGAGTCACACGAGAGAAGTTAGCATATTTCAACATTTAAACGCGCAAGAACCTTTATTAAAATAATGGAAGCTATCGAAGAAACTTCAATACTAGTATAATAAGTGTGGTCTCGCTACGCATTGTGTTAACGCTTGACCCTGTATATTAATATTACTGTGATCTATTTCGCAATAGGAACAAGATCATTTCGCCAGTTAGGACTTTGCTAAATTGTTGAAAATAGACTCTCCATGATAACTATTTCATCGTTATACCACTATATAATTCACATCTATAGATGAAATTAAACTGTGTGTCCCTCGTACATATTCCTTATGACCGACTCGACACTAATACGATTATTTTCCATATTTTTTCTAATTATAATATAGTATCAGTCTACAAAGTGGTTACAGAACGACATGTTTTTTTTTATCAAACAGGATGTTGTTGTCACTGCAAAGTTCAGATAATGCAAATCATGAAGATGTATTATGAACTTCCATAACATTTAAAAATTGGTATAAAACGTTAGCGTCCTGAGCAAATCATTGTATTATATTGTCATCCTTCGTTGTAAACTCCAGTTTTCATCGCAGACTTTGTAACTCTTTAATCATGGAAAACTGGCAAAGAGATATAATTACAACAAGAATTTACCTGCCGCGCTGATCATAGCATTCAGGACTCAAATCCGTTTGTGACAATACCAACGTTCTTAGCAACAACTCTTGTTTGAATAGGTATCATGTCCGATCAAACGACACAGCGAGATCGAAAAATCGATAAGTCAAGATAATGTATTATATCCCATTATACATATAAATTATGAAATTTTTTACATATTGAAGAATTGAGTAATCATTCTTTTATTTTTAGATATCCCTACAGGAAACGCCTAGATGGACATCGGAAAACCAGAGACTATTACCTACGGTTCTGTCTTACGGAGAGGGAACATGCGTGTATTGAAATTATTCGCAATATTCTGTGTCGAGACATGCTCGAGTAAGCAGTCGCGGTGTGCATGCAAGAATTGTGTGTTACACGCGTCTAAGCGAGGTGGACGCGTACATCTGCAGAAGTTGGGGATGGGTTCCAAAATTTTGAACGAATGCCTGAAGTAGTAAGTGGGGCCTTTTCTGTCTTCAGCCATCGTCTTCACACCAACTGACTATGACTTAACTAAGGAAAAAATTGAAAACATTGTCAAATCTGGAGGAAGTAGCTACGTGTCAAGGCCTACTGAGAGAACAAGAACTGAGGGAAAACTGGGAACAAAACACTTACATTTAAAATAAATCCATCAGCTTCAGAACGAAAAATCACAGTCGTTCATGAAAATGACCTCAATGCTCTTAAAACAACCATTGAAGATACAAACCAGAGTTACTGTGGTAAGACAATTTTCACATGTCAAAACATTAAGCAGACACACAAAAACGGAATATTCTTGACAAACAGATCAACTTTCTCAGGGTAGGGAAGTGACCCTTCGGTAAAATAATTATGTGAAAGGCATGTGAGCAGAAGAACTTTTCCTAAAAAATTTCTATTCAGTTAAAATTATTGAAAAAACTTGACGCGACACCTTCTAGTACACACTACTAATGGAGAAAGATACCGCAAATCATAATGCTAATGGTAAATGTTGCGCAGCAAGTTCCGCATTACTTGAGTTACCAGATCGATATAGCTGATACAAAGCAACGCGCCACATTTCTAGAAGGAGTTGTACTATAACAAAACGGCGCCAACGTGGCTTCGAAAGACGAATCTGTCAAAAAAAATATCAGAGTAATTATTAATTTGTAAGGATAAAGAGTTACTTTCCTCACTCTTATCTCGCAACTGGAGTTGTAGCGAGTTGAGCTAACCTTGGTAAACGAAATATGGCAACGTGCAGATAGTCGGATGAGGATCAAGCTCTGTTAAGTCAGTTCGCGAGTAAGTTAAACTTGTCAGGGATTTCCTCAAATTACTACTGAGAGAAAAAAAACTCAATTCGTGTTATGCTGAATGAATTTTGAGAAAATTTTGCAAAATGACCTGAGATCCACCGCAGCTGTGCACATTTTCGAAATGCTAAATACTTTGATTACCGATAACAAAAGTAGAAGTTAAAGCACTGATGGAATAGAATGCAAGAGGAGTCACTAAAACAACCAGAGGACATTCGCAACTACAGTCCAACAAGAATGTTCAGCGAGGAAACAATTTCTCAAAGAGATGAGCCAAATATCCAGAATTCGCTTTTGTACTTAGACTGAAAGTCTAACGAGGCTATTGTATTCCTTAAATATATTTTAAGTGTCAAACAGAGCATACATAATTTCTATCCGCATAATAATACTTTTTTTTTTATCCAAATACACAGTAGTAGTTTAATATTTATTTTATTCTGGC
>LJIJ01003449.1:0-19055 GCA_001718145.1 Orchesella cincta | reverse complement strand
ACTTGACTGCACATACAGAGTACAGTAAAAGTAGGTGAGAAAATATTTTCATCAGCCATCACACCATCCGGATGATGGTTCCACAACTGAAAAGTGTCGCCATGCAAAGGGTAGACCAATCCGGGGATAGAATTCTTAACAACATCCCCGTTGTAGTATTGCCTGACCTCGCGGTTGAATCATGCACATTCGGATAGTGAAACCATAAAATCCGAAAACTTAGTCTGGCACTCACGTCTCTGAGGTGGCACGTGATTACCTACTACAGTCATATGGACACCCGGCGAAAGCAAAGAGTATAGCGAATCAGTTCAAAGCTGAGAGTTTCAATAGCGCTGAGGAACAAATGACTATGACAGATCGATCGACGTGCGAATCCAAGCTCTGTAACTGAGGAGTGATAGCAGGTTTTCGCGGGAGATAGCTGAATCGCATCTATCATTCAATAATGATGGCTCAATCCTCATTCACACAGACGTCCAATTGTTCAGCAGCGGAAGCTACACGCTATTCCAAATCAAAATCTACAACACTTGCCAGACTGGGCCAGTGAGTCGTACAGATTCGTCGTCACACTAATTGACCACCTGACATACTTATCGCCATAAGAGAGTGTAGCGATTAAAGGGGCAGAAATTACTATGGGGCAATACTGAGATACATCTACTTTAAATGAGTTAAACTACGAATAAATAGCGCACTTACACAACAATTCATATTATGTATTTAAGAACATGTCAATCCGACTCAAACAAGTCCCCTTTAGCCTATAATGAATACCGTAATATCAACATGACATGGTGTTCAAGTATCGAGGCCAGAGAGATGGCTCAGTTCGATGACAGTGGTCGCGACATAACCGACTTTCAAAAAAACTTTAGGGATAAATAGGTGATGATGGTACGAAGAGAGTCAAGAATGCGACGTTGAATTTGAAGAAACAACAAAAACATGAACCTACAGAAAAGTTCATTTACGAGGTTATCGAACTTTCACGCTATTGCTATCCTGATGATGTGGAAGCTGATCATGTACGCAGAGCACAAGCCGCACTATACCCGCATTTGGCGGTGGCAGTCGGTATTGGAGCTCATAATTCAGCAGTTGATCTTATAAGGTCATGCGAACGAGCAACTATTATGGTGCAAGCTCAGGACAGCATTTCTAAACGAGAATCTTCCATCCCACAAATGCGTGGACCAGAGAAAGCGGATTCCAGTTCTCAAAATAAGAATGGAAAGCCGACTCGGGAATTCCATCCTGCAAATAATACAAACGTTCAGTTCCAAACTCGAGGAGGATTCCGAGGTGGAACCCGAGGTGGTTACAACGGTCAATACAGAGGTAGGGGGAGAAACAATTCACGTGGAGCATACAATGCAACCACAACTAGCAACCGTGAACAGAATGGAGAAACAAATAGAGGGAATCCGAGCGGTCGTGGTCCCAAAAGTGGTAGACTCACACCGTATAAGGAAACCCAACGTGCAGGACGAGTCACTGACAAGGATGACTTGACTGTTAAATGCATGAAATGCCAAGGCTACGGACATGTCAGTAAAGACTGTCCTTCTAAACGAGGGATTTCTATGATGGTTCTTGAAGATGGTACTGAGATTCCAGTAGTGAAAATCATTAGATGATAAAACCACTAGCTCGGATGATTTAAACGAGTAGGGGAGGATACCGTCTTACCCCCTGGTTATCTCTTCCCAATAATGTCAATTAACACAAGTGGGGTACCAGTTATAAATATAAATATGAAAAAGAAGAAAATAGCGGCTCTACTTGACACTGGAGCTACCTATTCATTAGTGGATTATGATCTGGCAACAACGCTAGATAAAAATTTCAAAATCGAAGAAGGAGGAGAATTAATTTGTGCAAATGGCTCAACTTGCAAACCAGTAGGAAAGCTAGCTCTACATTTGCAAATTGGAATGAAGAAAATTAGCCACACATTTTTGGTAATGAAGAAATTACCAATACCAATTTTTATCGGAGCAGACATTATGCAACGATACGACATTGTTCCACACATCAAACGCAAGTGCTTTTGGTTTGGAGAGAAACCTACAGAGGTTTATCCACTTGACGGAAGCATTGATGAGAAACCAACGGTATTCTTTACATATGGCTCGCAAGGCGATGCCACGAAAGAAAAAATCGAAAATTGTATGAAGAAAATATTGGATAATTATCCAACTGTTGCGAGAAAGGATGGCAGCTACGGCGTACTGATATAACGTATCATGTGATTGAAGCTAACGGACCTCCAGTAAAATGTAAAGTTCGGAGAGTTTCACCTGCGCAGCGGAACGTTATCAGAGCGCAAGTAGAAAATTTATTAAAAAATGGAATGGTCAGGCCATCGAAGAGTCCTTATGCTGCACCAGTTGTACTAGATTTGAAGAAAAATGGGGAATGGAGAATGTGTTTTGATTACACACGTCTCAACAAGCAAACAGTAGATGATTCCTCCCCCATGGAATCAACCACAGGGATATTGAGATCGATACCACAAGGCTACTACTATTCAGTAATTGACTTGAAAAGTGGCTATTGGCAGGTTATGCTATCAACCGACAGCATAGAAAAGGCTGCGTTTATCACACCGGACGGCCACTATGAACCATTAGTTATGGTTTTTGGACTAAAGAATGCTCCCAAGACTTTTCAAATGCTTATGTGGCGTGTCCTAGAAGGCTACTTGGATGTTTTTACCAAATGTTTTTTGGACGACATCCTTATCTACAGCCAGACGTTGGAGGAACATTTGCATCACATTGAACTTGTATTTAGAAGGCTGAAAGAGGCTGGACTTGCTATCAATTTGGAGAAATGTTCATTTGCCAACAGGGAGGTGGAGTACCTTGGACATGTCATCGGAGAAAATGGAATCAGGAGAAAACCAGACACCGTAAGAGCTGTTATGGAGTTCCCACGTCCAGAAACTAGACGCGATGTAATGAGTTTTCTTGGCTTATGTCAATGGTATGCTTATTTTATTGAGCACTTTGCCACAAAAGCAGCACCACTTTACAAGTTAACCAGCAAAAACGTACCTTTCGTTTGGGGAAAGGAGCAACAGAACTCGTTTGACGAGTTAAAGCGTGCAATGTGCGAAGATGTTACATTGTATGGACTTGATTACCCATATCCTCTGATATTGGAGTTGGAGGCTGCTTAGTTCAAGTTATTGACGGAAAGGAACGACCAGTTGCTTTTGTCAGTAAGCTTTTAAAGAAGTCTGAACGAAGCGCTCACATTTACGAAAAGAAGCTTACGCAATCATCTTTAGTTACCAGAAATTTCGGCAGTATATTGAAGGACATCGATTTATTATCATTACGGACAATCGCGCAGTAAGATATATCCAACACATGAAAGAGAGAAAACCAAAGATTACCAGATGGGCAATTGAAATGTCAGCTTGGAATTGTGAAATTCAATTACGTCCTGGAAAGGAGAACTATGAGGCGGACGCGCTATCACGTAATCCTATTTTACCACAACCAGGAGAATCAAATTATTTTGATGATTGTGAAGAACATGTCTACGCTCCAATCGCATCACTTCTTCCCGATAATATCTCAGTAGCTGAGATCATCGCGGAGCAAAAGAAGGATGAATATTGTTTGGAGTGGATAAATAAAATTGGAACGAGCACAGCCAAATGTTTCATACTTGATGAAAATGGCATGCTGAGGAAGCAGATTATGCTTAAAGTTATAGATTTTGAACAACTTGAAGGTGAGGACGGCACGGTTCCAAAACCTATCCAGTTACAAAACGCGGAAGGTGGACCGAATAACAGGGCTGGTGGGGTGAACCAGAGAGTATCTACCCACACCAGAAAAATTACAGCATTGCTGGTGACTGCACAGCTAACGGGATGGTAATGAACCTACCCAATACTAACGCCATGGCAGACATAAGACTGGACTTAGCTACTCCAGCAGCAACCGCTGTCACTCAAACCACAACCTGGGAATATAACTCCCAAAATTGATCCACAGACAGGAATGTCAACTAAAGAATTAATTAAAAAGAAAGCAGTGTACAAATATGTACCTGTCATCCCGCTGTCTCTAAAAGAGAAAGTGATGAAAATTTTACACGATTCTCCCGTTGCGGGACACTTTTCTCTAAAACCACAATACGGAAGATACGAGATCGAGTATACTGGTTTAAGATGGAAGATGATATTAGAAAGTATTGTAGGGCATGTAAGACATGTCAGGAGACAAAGCACCGAATTTTGCACCTTACGGTCTAATGCAGATGTCGGAGCCACCGTCTCATGTATTTGAAGTCATACATATGGACTTTTGGACCCTTCCAAGAAGCGGAGAGGGAAGACTAAACGAATATTTATTTGTTGTAGTAGATTCTTATCAAATGGGTGGAATTATTCCCATTGAGGAAGCAGACGAGTAAGAAGATAATTCAGATTTGGAAGATGACATAATATGCCGTTATGGCGTACCGTCAACCATTGTGAGTGACAATGGGTCGCAATTCACATCAACAATGTTCGAGGCGTTCTGCAAACAGTGGAATATCAACCACCGTTTGACGACACCATACCATCATCAGTCGAATCAGAGCGAACGAGTTATTAAAACACTGAAGCAAATGCTTCAGGCGTACGCTTCTGAAAATCAGAGAACGTGGGACGTTCATATCCAAAAATTCGCACTGGCTTTGCGTACAACAGTACATGCCACAACGAAGCTCACACCATCGATGATCCTTTTTGGAAGAGAAATTCCCATCAGTATGGACAGGGAAATGCAGAAGTTTGAAGATCTGGATGAGAAGACAATGCTAGAGGAGATGAAAACCGTTCCTGAAAAAATGAAGAAAATTGCAAAATGGGTTGGCCAAAACATCGTCAACGCACAGAAAAGAAACAAAGTTTATTATGACAGGAAGCGGAAGGAGCATAAATTCAAATCTGGAGATTTAGTCTTGATGAAGAATCATCAACTCTCCAAGAAAATCGAGCATCGTGCACAGAAGCTGTTGAAAACGTGGGTTGGTCCTACGAACTGGCAGGCAGGAAGATCATGTCAATTTTGAGTTACTTACCGTTCAGGATAAGCGACCAATTGGCATACGCCATGTGAACGAGTTGAAACCATTTGTAAATGAGACAAATGTTGATGGAGGAGAAAGCGAAGAAAATAGTGAAGAGAACCATAAGCATATAAACATGAACCAAAAGTTGGGTTTGCTTTTGCTTATGCATGGCTCGAACAGTCGAGTTTTAAATTGGTGATGGGATAAAATTTAATCAGGCTCAAAAAGTTGAGCAAATTGTATATATTTGTATAGGTAGTTTAGAATGATGAATTCTAAACAAAAGCGATCCGAGAAGTGGAGGAGAAACAAGTCCCAATGCATTGCAGAAGTTGGGAGAGCAGGAAGACCATTTGATATCTCTGAGTATGACGTGTGTTCCGTAATGAAAGAAAATTACCGATACATTCACCGTTTGAAGTACGAGAGCGACATCCGTTATTGACGGATATTCAGGAGTGGTATATACCACAAGATCACTTATTCCACCTGAGGAACCATTCAACATTAGACATTGAGACGAGACATTGGAGGAAATGTTTGGGTGATAATAAGATGACGTTTGACGTCATGTATCAAACCTAATGTCTTGTAAAAGACACATTACGCATGACACGGAGATGACATATGAAAGAAGTTATGACGGAGATTTGGTAGCATTACTTCAGTTTTCAACTGGACTTGAACATTTCCTTGTGGATGTTTTTCCGCTGTGGAACCAAATCCCAAGATTAAAGAGTCTGATGGAGGATCCAACAAGAATGAAGGTGATGCACGGTTGCACTAATGATCTTTTGATGTGGCAAAAGTATTTTGATATTTACCCTGTAAATATCGTGGACACCCAACAATTGTATTTTGCAATCAACGGCGGAGACCCAGTTGGACTAGACAAATTTGTGAATGAGAACGTGCCTGGGCAATGATGAGCAAAGCAAATCAGTCAGCAGATTTTTGCTTACGCAAACTACCCGATCAACTTCAACAATACGCATTAGATGACGTACGACTGTTGTGGTATGCGTACGAGAACTACAAACTCCAAGTCCAGAATTGCTGTGACGAGGAAACTTACAAGATCCAGGTACAGAGGAAGAAGATTATGAGGAAGACATATGACAATCCACGTAGAACGGTGTTCGAATCAATTGACATGAACTTGATTGGAACAGAAAATGAATCTCTGTTTTTTGAGATATTTGAATGGCAGAATAAGATTGCCAAAAGTGTGGACGTTCATCCAACCATGGTCATGAATGACGAGGTTATGAATGGAATTCCATCAGCTTGCATAATTCCATCAACAGGACTAAAACCGTATCATTATGTGCGACATAAGAACATTTTGAGTTGCAAACTATGGTGTACAACTTTGCAAAGCGCATAATATTATAAATGGATGTAAAATGCCGAAGACGCACAGATTGCTGTGTATGGGCATACACAAAAGTAATTGTATTTATGCACAGACTGCTGTTGCTAATACAAGTTCAAGAGAGTGCAAGTGGGCACGGAGGAAGAGTTTGTGACAAGTATGAGAGACAAATCCATTGATCAAGAGCTGGTGGAATCCGAGAAGTTACTTGAGATAATTGATGAGCTCATGGATGCGGATGAGAGTGCCAAAGAAGCACTAAAAACAACATTTTCCCGAGATCCAGAGATGCAGAACAACTCTATTAGGATTGTCGAGGAAGCGGAAAGGATTCAGGACATGGACACAAATGAACATCAATCCAATCCTCAGCAGAACAACCAAGTAGAGAGAATGGAGGATGGGGAAATCAATGAAGATATTCTGATAGTTGGAATAAGTGAAAATGATAGATTAGATGAGCTAGGCTAGGCTAAGAGTTCGAGAGAGCTACAATGAAAACATTTGTTGTTGAAAATATCATGAATGACCCTAATTTAACTAATAAGGAACGTTACCGTTTAGTGATGCAAAATGTATGTATGAAATGCATCCAAAAGAATTCAGGTCACATTGGAAGGAACTGTCCTTTCAAACTTATGCAAGATCGCACCCCGGAAGACAATCAAGCGATTGCGTGGAACAAGCGGATGCTTTATGAAACATATCCGTTTATTAGAGATCATGAGGCGAAGCGTCATTACGACGACACCAGCGAGCCAAGGAAGCAAGGGGAAGCGTCGCGACTGACCGGCGGAGAGTCCTGTAACACCGGGAGTTTTGGGGCGGTAATGTAATAAGAGGGGATATTCGGAGTGTAGTGAACAACGGAGCGTAGATGCATCATACCAAGAAGTGCGTTGGTATTGAGATGTGGAGAAGCTCAGCTAAGGTTTAGGAATTATGTAAATTAGAGATAAGAATATGTACAAGAGAATTGTATGTAGTACAGAAAGTACAGCAAGGTAAAGCTGTAGGAAGTAATGGTAAGGTAAAGACGAGCAAGCGCTCAGTCGTGATTGAGAGACGGAGTTTAGAAGTCGAACTTTTCCCAAGATACTGAACAAGTCAGTATACGGGAGTTTAGTGCTTGTAGAATATTTCTATAATTTTGTAGTGCTGTTAGTCGCGTTAATAAATGACTAATTATTAGTGCTTAACTAACTCTTGAGCGTAGAGACGCTTTCATAATTATTACTCACCGCTTGGCAAGTTTGTTAGTGATAGATTGGAACTAGATCACAACTTGAGCTTGAATCTTTTTGATTAATCATATTGCGTTATCCGAAACCGATCAGAGACCAGATCTCCCGCACATCTTATCATCATTATCCTTAGAGTGACCATTGGCCATAATCACTGTAAGTAACGAAACTAATTGCGAAACATCCGAATGTGCATGATCAACCCCAGCGAGGTCAGCAATAGAACAACGGATAGTTGTTAAGATTCTATCGGCGCCGAGTAATTGTGTACGGCCTTTTGCATCTGCAACGAACGTATGTTAGTTGGCCGAAGGTCAAAAAGTGTAAAGTTTATATTTTTGATATGTCCTTGTAAACGCATATTTTTAGTATCCGGTCAATATGTTTTGCGCAAATAGGTTTCATGCAATTTGTCTCATTTATTTGTATTCAACATCATGAGCACTCCACTTGTATTACGTGGGTGTCAAAACATTGTCTTATGTTACTGTCAAAATGCTTCTACAAACCCACGCGTACTTACGCGATCATTACTTCGGTCGGGTCAGATAATGACCCACGAAAAATGAAATATCCTTATAAAATCCTCATGCAAAAGGATTTCTGTTAACTTACTAACGGAAATAAAGGTTCATGTGGTTTATAATGAATAGATTCTCCAACGTTGACCTAGTTAGTATTGTAATAGCGATATTTATATGCATATTAAAGGAGTTGTTGTTATTTCAGAACGATTTACAGAATAATAATAACGTGATTATGACAGGATGAAAAGATTGAATGACAAATGTGAAGCTACTACCTGAAGGTGATGTTTCGCTTTTTGACTTATGTCCGTACTGCTTTCCTCTCCATACGCATAAAACATATTCACAAAAGCTTGCTCATTTTGAATGCATGTTAAAGCCTGCGGGATTCGAGACTTATTTTAAATTTTGGTGTAGTAAATACTCAGCTTGTTTTTAGTTTTAGCTATATGCTAAATTTACGACGTTAGTTTCACTGTAAATACCTACACATGTTTATATTGTAAAATAAAGAGAATTTCCGAATGCACTGTATCTCGGTTTGTTATACCCTGTAGTACCTTGAAACTATTGCGTTGCAATGGTTTGATGAAGCAGATACCCTTCAACGTTTTTAAAACATTTTAAGTCAATGTAACTCTTTGAAACAATTACGCTAATTAATTTTTGAGGTATTTGAGGCTTAACTTCTTCTTGGAAAGTACATGGTTAACATAATAGCAGTCTGCTATTCTTTTCATACGTTGTATAAGTACTCAACTTTTCAAAACCAACATCGGTTGATGTATTGTAGCAAACTACAGCAATGCGATTTGTGTAAGTGTGCTTCTGTAACTGAGCAGATTGTAAAGTCAAAACACTTCAATGCTTAACAAAATATACGAATGCAATGAATAACTATGGAGCGAATCAGCTAAAGGATTTCAAAATAAAACAGAAGATTTAAACGAAGCCTTTTTTAATGCTCAAGTGAGTTGGTCAGAGCTTATTAATAACCACAACGTATACTGCTGTCATTTCCAAATACGTTTTAATTAGAGAAGAAGTACATTATGAAGTATGCTCAATGAAGTGCAACAATAATGCAAAGTGCCGTGAATAAATAGTTTTTATGGTTCTATTTCATAGTTTTCAATTCACTTCATTCGTACTCTTGACCAGCCTGTCGTTTATAAGCAAAGCTATTCCCACTCAGCTGAAAATTTATAATAAGTGTTGAGTGAATTTGAATGAAAATTATAACTTCCTTTTCAACCGAGGACTTCATTACTGTGATTTAGAAGTCGACTGGAAACTGAGTTACATCATGACTTGTAGAGATGATGCAATTCGATATAAAGGCTGGCAGCTGAGGCTTTTACATGTTTGCACTTCTACGTCTTAATTTATATTCTTTCCCCTGAAGAGGCAGATCATGTGGCTTACTTTCTTCATCATTTTCAAGTAGCTGTTCTGGAGTAATCGTGCATTTTAGCTCGTCAAGGGAATTTCCACTGTAAGAAAAATTTTATCCGAAAATCGTGATCATGCATTGAGGATGTATGCAACGTTCCCCACGCATTTGATAAATTATTGACCTCCACTAGTCGGAAGTATAAATTTTTCTTTCGATCAATCCACCCACTACGCGATATTTTAACCATAACCTTTCTTCATTGATAAGAAAAGGGATTTTTTACTTTCCAGCTTGCACGGTTGCACATACATGGTTATGTTCAAATCAATCTCCCACATGCTCTTGGTGAATTTAAATTGATGGTGGGAGAAGTAAAGCTTGCTAATGTTATGAATTGTTCACTGAGTTTGACTTCTCCAGACTAGACGTTTTAAATATGGTAAAAGTTACTATGTGAATACTGAATACCCTGGGTCTTACGGAACACCTTAGGTTCATTCATTGCGCGTGGATGTGGAGTTTTGCCCTCCTTATTCGTAAATCGTTAGTAAACTAAGAACTTTTCCGTGCGCAATCTCCCTAACCGTGACGTCTATGAATACTATATTGCTTTACACACCATATTAGAGCAAGCAGCTAATAATTAAACATATCTTGTACTACTAAATTTTTCATTTTTCAGAAAATGTATTCGTATAAAATTTAATTAATTGGTAACATAATAATCTATTTACAATCAGAGTCCAAAATTAAAAATTGTGGTACTAGTGCAGACAGTTGGTCAGAAAAATTGATAGCAAATATGATTCTCGCTTATGCAACGACACAAGAAATCCGGAACCAAAGTTAAACTTTAACGAAGTCTACGCAGAAATTAAGAGGGCCCAGGGTGCTCTGACTGTTTTAATACCACGTCGAGTGTCTTCATTCGCCTTGACCATGAAACTAAATAAAAAAGGGAAATTACACGGGTGTGTTTTGCGGCCGTCTGTTATTTCAATCTGTCCTTGGAGCACCGACATATCATGGATTATAATGAAATAATGTGTTGTTGTATATACAAAATATTCTTAAGAAGCTTCTTTAAAAAGCTTATGGTTCGAATTAATTTTTAACTCATTAACAAGTGTGACTCGATAAGGTTATTACGTTCACGCGTGGTTTAGCATTTAAATTTCTAAAGGCTTGTAAATAGGAGGGGATATTCGGAGTGTAGTGAAGCAACGGAGGGCGTAGATGCATCATACCAAGAAGTGTGTTGGTATTGAGATGTGGAGGAGCTCAACTAAGGTTTAGGATATTATGTAAATTAGAGATGTAAGAATATGTACAAGAGAATGGTATGTAATACAGAGCGTACGAAAGGTAAAGCTTGGAAGTAAGAGCAAGGTAATGACGAGCAAGCGCTCAGTCTCATTTTAGAACTCAATGTGGCTTCAGCCGAGACTGAAGTCCACCCCAAGATACTGAACCAGTCAGTATACGGGAAACTAGTGCTTGTAGAACATTTCTATAATTTGTAGTGCTATTAGTCGCGTTAATAAATGACTAATTATTTATTGCTTAACTAACTCTTGAGCGTAGAGACGCTTCATAATTATTACTCACCGCGTTGGCAAGTTTGTTAGTGATTTGATTGGAACTAGAACACAACTTGAGCTTGAATCTTTTGATTAATCATATGCGTTATCCGAAACCGATCAGAGACCAGATCTCCCGCACATCTACTAATCATTATCCTTATAGTGACTAACGGCCGTAATCACTGTAAGAGACGAAACTAATTGCGTAACTATCCGAATGTGCATGATCAACCCCGCGAGGTCAGCATACTACCACGGGATAGTTGTTCTGATTCTATCCCCGAGTATTGTCTACCCTTTGCATGGCGACACTTTTTTCAGTGGTGTGAAAGCCATCATCGCTAACATAGTGCATTATATATTTAATTATCGCATGAGTAATTTCTTGTGAAGTTCTCATTTGATGAGAAATCACATAACTCGCTGCTTGAGGTTGGACCGAATTGTCGTGTCTTGATTTACTAACATGGGATAGAATATTTGTTGCTTGACGCATAGCCCTATGGTAAAATTTTTCGTTGGTTAAGGACTCGAAAAGTCGAAGTCAGGATCACGAAAATTTTACGTTCAAATTATGCTAACGAGCAACCACTTAACAGGAAGATAAAGTCTTCCATTCATGCAAATAGCATTGAGTGTACGCTCATTCCCTAGCTACACATCTACCTTTGAGTAAATTTATGCAGAGACTTTTACTGGTCTATATATACGTAGTTCTTCAGCAAATCTTCTCCAGAAAGCAAACTAGCTTTTGGTAGGAATTGTGGATATATATTATGCATACGCTTTCGAGTAAGTAGGTCTAAAGGCTGTTGACTCAGATAGCTGAGGAAGCCAATAGATTTTCTCTCACTGTGCATATTATTTTTCCATAATCCATCATGTAAAACTTGAAAGTACATGGACGTATTTAACTGAGGAACAGAACTAACGAGACATAAAAGATACATACAAGATGTACAAATTGGGTTATACTCACAAAAAGACAATTGGAGTCAGTGAACTTCATGCAGCAAAGCACAACACTACAAAGCACATATTCTAACATTGAAATCATACACAGGTTGAACCGAGCCAACATTGTCACGAAAGAAATCGTACAACGGTTTAACTTTTACAACCTGTTGATAGATCGAATTTAGAGACATAATTGATGTCTGGAAACGATCATATTCCTCAAGCTATAGAAGGCGAAGGGGAATAAGCAAAGAAAAGGGAATCAGTCATAAGTTAGGGAACCAGAAACGTTTGGACTATTTTCAACGGGTTCTACTAAGACTTTTACCACACAAGAACATAGAGATACAATTAAGAAATTTCGGAGCTTCGTGCATTCCTAAAAGCTATGAATATCCACCAAATATTGATAAATTCGACTGATGTCTTAGCGAACGGGAACATTTGACAGAGATTTGTTTTCTCCGCCTGAGGTTGTGACTGGTGAGGAAAATCCCAAGATTTAATATATCAGACAGGAAAATTTCTTCTGCACAACCGCATCCCCCTAAAACAGAATAATTCAACTTCGCACCACCTGAGGTGGGGCCGTTACCTACAACTATGAACGCATACCAAATTGCGGAATTAGTCAAAGCTGAAGTTGCAAAGGCGCTTGAAGAAGCTGCAATGCAACGACAGCAACAACCTGAAATAATGGAAAGATTCCTGGAAGCTGTTCAAAAACAAAAGCGATCCTCACACAAGGAGCAAGTCAAGCGGAAGCAATCACGCATACGCTTAAAATGTCCAGTTGTCTTCAGTCGCGTCACATATTGACCCACCTAAATTTGATATTCAGAGAATGTCAGTTAAGGGATTCTTGGGGCAAGCTGAGAACTACTTCAAGAGTATGCGTTACGACAATTCATTGTATTTAACTGCAATCCGACAAATCCTTCCAAATGATGTCAAGTTGTGGTATGACCATGAGATATCGGAAAGCTTTTCAACCTGGAAGGAATTCAAAAAGCTTTCAAGGACAAATACGATGGATGGTACGAACGAGAGTCAAGAATGCGGACATTGAACTTGAAGAAACAACTGAAACATGAACCTACAGAAAAGTTTATTTACGAAGTAATTGAACTTTCACGTTATTGTCACCCTGATGATGAGGAAGCTGATCATGTACGTAGAGCCCAAGCCGCACTATACCCGCATTTGGCGGTGGCAGTTGGTTTTGGAGCTCATAATTCAGCAGTTGATCTTATTAGGTCATGCGAGCGAGCAACTATTTTGGTTGAAGCTCAGGACAGCATTTCCAACAGAGAATCTTCCATCCCACAAATGCGGGGACCAGAGAAAACGGATTCCAGTTCTGAATACAAGAATAGAGAACCGACTCGGGAATTCCCTAATGCAAATAATACGGACAATCGGTTCCAAACTCTCGGAGGAATCCGAGAAGGAAGCCGACGTGGGAACAACGGTCAAAATGGAAGTCGGGGAGTCACGAGTGGTGTGGAGCGTACGATGCTGCCACAACTTGTGATGGTGAGCAGGAGGAGCAAACAACTACAGGGAATCCGAGTAGTTGTAGTCCCAAAAGTGGTCGACTTACAACTTACAAGGAAACCCAACTAGCAGGACGAGTCACTGAGGATGACTTGACTGTTAAATGCATGAAATGCCAGGGCTATGGGCATGTCATTGCAGACTGCCCGTCCAAAAGAGGAATCTCAATGATGGTTCTTGATGATGGTACCGAAGTTCCAGTAGTGGAGAAATCATTTGATGATAAAACCACGGACTCGGATGATTTAAACGAGTAGGGGAGGATATCCTTTTACTCCATGGCTATTTATTCCCAATCATGCTAATTATTACAAGTGGAGTACCAGTTGTATGTATATATATAATTAAAAAGAAAATAGCGGCTCTTTACGACATTGGAGTTGCCTATTCATTAGTGGACTATAAGCTGGCTACAACGCTAGATAAAAATTTCAAAATCAAAGAGGAAGAAGAACCAATATGTGCACAAATTAGGCTTCAAATCACAGATTTTGTACAACTTAATGGTGGGACGGCACGGATCCAAAACCTATCCAGTTACAAAACGCGGAAGGTGGACCGAATATAAGGGCTGGTGGGGTGAACCAAAAGGTATCTACCCACATGCAGAAAAAATACAGCATCGCTGGTGACTGCACAGCTAACGGGATGGTAATGAACCTACCCAATACTAAAGCCATGGCAGACATAAGACTGGACTTAGCTACTCCAGCAGCAACCGCTGTCACTCAACCAAAACCTGGGAATTCAACTCCCAAAATTGATCCACATACAAAAATGTCAACTAAAAAATTAATTAAAAAGAAAGCAGTGTACAATTACGTACCTGTCATTCCGCTGTCTCTAAAAGAGAAAGTGACGAATATTTTACATGATTCTCCCGTTGTGGGACATTTTTCGTGTAAAACCAGAATACGGAGGACGAGATCGAGTATATCGGTTTAAGAGGAAGATAATATCTGGAATTATTGTAGGGCATGTAAGACATGTCAGGAGACAAAAGCACAAATTTTGCGCCGCTCCGACAACTGGGCTAAAGCAGTTGTCGGAGCCACCGTCTGGTGTATTTGAAGTCATACATATGGACTTTGGAGGACCTCTTCCAAGAAGCGGAGAGGGAAGACTAAACCAATACTTATACGTCGTAGTAGATTTGCTATCGAAATGGGTTGAATTATTCCCATGAGAAAGCGAAGAAATAATGAAGATGAACCATAAGCATATAAAACATGAACCAAAAAGTTGGTTTGCTTTTGCTTATGCAAGGCTCGAACAGTCGAGTTGTAAAATTGGTGATGGATATAAAATTTCATCAGGCTCAAAAAGTTGAGCAATTTGTATATATTTGTATATATAGTTTAGAATGATGAATTCTAAACAAAAGCGGTCTGAGAAGTGGAGGAGGAACAAGTCCCAATGCATTGCGGAATTTGGGAGAGCAGTAAGACTATTTGATAACCCTGGCGTATGACGTGTTTCCGTAATGAAAGAAATTACGGATAAATTCACCGTTTGAAATATGGAGAGACATCCGTTATTAACGGATATTCAGGAGTGGTATATACCACAAGAAACAATTCCACCTGCGGAACCATTCTACATTAACGACATGAGACGAGAGAATGGAGGAAATGTTTTGGTGGATAACAAGATGACGTTTGACGTCATGTATCAAACTCTTATGTCATGTAAAGACACATTACGCATGACACGGAGATGACGTATGAAAGAAGTTATGACGGGGATTTGGTTGCATTACTCCAGTTTTTTACTGATTAGAACCCTTGTGGATTTTCCACAGTAGAATCAAATCCTCATAACTTCTTTCATAATCTCCGTGTCATGCGTAATGCTTTACATGACATAGAGTTTGATACATGACGTCAAACGTCATCTTGTTATCCACCAAAACATTTCCTCCATTCTCTCGTCTCATTATGTCGTTAATGTTGAATGGTTCCGCAGGTGGAATTAGTGTTTCTTGTGGTATATACCACTCCTGAATATCCGTCAATAACGGATGTCTCTCCCTTACTGCAAACGGTGAATTTATCCGTAATTTCCTTTCATTACGGAACACGTCATACGCAGGGTTATCAAATGGTCTTCCTGCTCTCCCAAATTCCGCAATGCATTGGGACTTGTTCCTCCTCCACTTCTCAGACCGCTTTTGTTTAGAATTCATCATTCTAAACTACCTATACAAATATATACAAATTGCTCAACTTTTTGAGCCTGATGAAATCTTATTCCATCACCAATTTTACAACTCGACTGTTCGAGCCTTGCATAAGCCAAAACAAACCCAACTTTTTGGTTCATGTTTATATGCTTATGGTTCATCTTCACTATTTTCTTCGCTTTCTCAATGGGAATAATTCAACCCATATCGATAGCAAAATCTACTACGACGTATAAGTATTGGTTTAGTCTTCCCTCTCGCTTCTTGGAAGAGGTCCTCCAAAGTCCATATGTATGACTTCAAATACACCAGACGGTGGCTCCGACAACTGCTTTAGCCCAGTTGTCGGAGCGGCGCAAAATTTGGCTTTTGTCTCCTGACATGTCTTACATGCCCTACAATAATTCCAGATATTATCTTCCTCTTAAACCGATATACTCGATCTCGTCTCCTCCGTATTGAGCTTTTACACGAAAAATGTCCCACAACGGAAGAATCATGTAAAATACTCGTCACTTTCTCTTTCAGAGACAGCGAAACGACAGGTACGTAATTGTACACTGCTTTCTTTTTAATTTTTTTAGTTGACATTTCTGTATGTGGATCAATTTTGGGAGTTGAATTCCCAGGTTTTGGTTGAGTGACAGCGGTTGCTGCTGGAGTAGCTAAGTCCAGTCTTATGTCTGCCATGGCTTTAGTATTGGGTAGGTTCATTACCATCCCGTTAGCTGTGCAGTCACCAGCGATGCTGTAATTTTTCTGCATGTGGGTAGATACCTTTTGGTTCACCCCACCAGCCCTTATATTCGGTCCACCTTCCGCGTTTTGTAACTGGATAGGTTTTGGATCCGTGCCGTCCCCACCATTAAGTTGTACAAAATCTGTGATTTGAAGCCTAATTTGTGCACATATTGGTTCTTCTTCTCTTTGATTTTGAAATTTTTATCTAGCGTTGTAGCCAGCTTGCAGTCCACTAATGAATAGGCAACTCCAATGTCGTAAAGAGCCGCTATTTTCTTTTTAAATTATATATATACATACAACTGGTACTCCACTTGTAATAATTAGCATGATTGGAATAAATAGCCATGGAGTAAAAGGATATCCTCCCCTACTCGTTTAAATCATCCGAGTCCGTGGTTTTATCATCAAATGATTTCTCCACTACTGGAACTTCGGTACCATCATCAAGAACCATCATTGAGATCCTCTTTTGGACGGGCAGTCTGCAATGACATGCCCATAGCCCTGGCATTTCATGCATTTAACAGTCAAGTCATCCTCAGTGACTCGTCCTGCTAGTTGGGTTTCCTTGTAAGTTGTAAGTCGACCACTTTGGGACTACAACTACTCGGATTCCCTGTTGTTGTTTGCTCCTCCTGCTCACCATCACAAGTTGTGGCAGCATCGTACGCTCCACACCACTCGTGACTCCCGACTTCCATTTTGACCGTTGTTCCCACGTCGGCTTCCTTCTCGGATTCCTCCGAGAGTTTGGAACCGATTGTCCGTATTATTTGCATTAGGGAATTCCCGAGTCGGTTCTCTATTCTTGTATTCAGAACTGAATCCGTTTTCTCTGGTCCCGCATTTGTGGGATGGAAGATTCTCTGTTGGAAATGCTGTCCTGAGCTTCAACCAAAATAGTTGCTCGCTCGCATGACCTAATAAGATCAACTGCTGAATTATGAGCTCCAAAACCAACTGCCACGCCAAATGCGGGTATAGTGCGGCTTGGGCTCTACGTACATGATCAGCTTCCTCATCATCAGGGTGACAATAACGTGAAAGTTCAATTACTTCGTAAATAAACTTTTCTGTAGGTTCATGTTTCAGTTGTTTCTTCAAGTTCAATGTCCGCATTCTTGACTCTCGTTCGTACCATCCATCGTATTTGTCCTTGAAAGCTTTTTTGAATTCCTTCCAGGTTGAAAAGCATTCCGATATCTCATGGTCATACCACAACTTGACATCATTTGGAAGGATTTGTCGGATTGCAGTTAAATACAATGAATTGTCGTAACGCATACTCTTGAAGCAGTTCTCCGCTTGCCCCAAGAATCCCTTAACTGACATTCTCTGAATATCAAATTTAGGTGGATCAATATGTGACGTGACTGAAGACAACTGGACATTTCTAAGCGAATGCGTGATTGCTTCCGCTTGACTTGCTCCTTGTGTGAGGATAGCTTCATTTTGTTGTTGAACAGCTTCCAGGAATCTCTCCATTATTTCAGGTTGTTGCTGTCGTTGCATTGCAGCTTCTTCAAGCGCCTTTGCAACTTCAGCTTTGACTAATTCCGCAATTTGATTTGCGTTCATAGTTGTAGGTAACGGCCCCACCTCAGGTGGTGCGAAGTTGAATTTTTCTGTTTTAGGGGATGCGGTTGTGTTGAAGAAATTTTCCCGTCTGATATATTAATCCTTGGGATTTTCCTCACCAGTCACAACCCTCAGGCGGAAAAAAAATACAAATGTTCCCGTTCGCTAGGCATCAGTCGAATTAATCAATATTTGGTTTGATAATCATAGCTTTTAGGAATGCATGAAGCTCCGAAATTTTAATTGTATCTCTATGTTCTTGTGTGGAAAAGTCTTAAAGAACCCGTTGAAAATAGTCCAAACGTTTCTGGTTCCCTAACTTTGACTGATTCCCTTTTCTTTGCTTATTCCCCTTCGCCTTCTATAGCTTGAGGAATATGATCGTTTCCAGACATCAATTATGTCTCTAAATTCGATCTATCAACAGGTTGTAAAAGTTGAACCGTCTTGTACGATTTCTTTCGTGACAATGTTGGCTCGGTTCAACCTGTGTATGATTTCAATGTTAGAATATGTGCTTTGTAGTGTTGTGCTTGCTGCATGAAGTTCACTGACTCCCAATTGTCTTTTTTGTGAGATAACCCAATTTGTACATCTTGTATGTATCTTTGGCTTATGTCTCGTTAGTTCTGTTCCTCAGTTAAATATTCCATGTACTTTCAAGTTTTACATGACGGATTATGGAAAAATAATATGCACAGTGAGAGAAAATCTATTGGCTTCCTCAGCTATCTGAGTCAACAGCCTTTAGACCTACTTACTCGAAAGCGTATGCCATCAATATATCATCCACCAATCCCTACCAAAAGCTGTTGTTGCTTTCTGAG
>LJIJ01003448.1:0-19081 GCA_001718145.1 Orchesella cincta | reverse complement strand
TTATTTGCACCTTCAACCTCAATAACATAGAACCTTCAACCATACAAGTTTGATACATATAATCAAACGAAGAAATAAGCTAGTTTCTAAAAAAGATCAGTTTTAATAATATGTGTAAAGAACTTAATGAATGGAAAACAAATCTAGAGAGTTGAGCTTAGCAAGTCATTGATTCTAGTGTAGTTTTTGACTGATGATGATGTATTTAGGTTTTTAAACCAGATATTTTTAGTTAATAACTTTATATTAAAAAGCTCTTTATTGTGTTTTCGCCTCCCAGTACAACATTATTTAACCAGAGTCACTTAAAGTGGTTTGACGACAATTTCATTAACATTAACTACCCTACTAAAAACAAGTTTTTCCACTTTATTTTTAAGTCTATCATTATACAACAGAGGTAAATATTTCTAAACTAATTTTGTTTAGCAGAACCATCCAACACACGTTTGATGAGCTCTCCCATTTTGGTCAAAGTTCCGTACTCATCCATGTCGACGAATCCCAGTTTGACATTAGCTAACTGGACTTGAACCTTACTGTAAAATTCGATACTCAACATCGAGTCCATCCCATATCGGAAAACTGTACGTCATTTTCAATTTGTTGGGGCGCCACGCCTAGCGTATCGCACAATAGATTCTTAACGAGCTTTTGAATCACAATTTTTTTTTCTTGCTCTCCTTTAGCTTCCTTGTATTCTTCAAGGAAACTTATTTCAGTTCATTTACGACATTTCCTTTTTCTACTTTTTCAATTCTCGGGCTGAAATTTTGAACATCTGCAACAAGTTCTTCTAGTAACGTTTCTCATAAAGTGGCCGCAGTTTTACAAGTTCTTCCAACTTGATAGAACCAACTGCTACACAAGGCTGCTCCTTATTTTCCCAGAACAGTTGCTCAGGGCTTGGATTCCTTGTTCTATCGTAAAACCAAAAAAGCTTTCATCTCCAACTTTTCTCCAAGGCCGGCATTCCACTGTCCCCAACTGACGCAGAGCCCGGGGAGTCCCATTTTATGTCTCATTTCTGCCAGCGCTTCCATGTACGCATTGGCCGCTGTGTAATTACTTTGCCAGCATTTCCCAACGTCGCCGACATGGAGAATGAAGCACAAAAAATTGTAGGGATTTTCCAACCGTCAGCTTGTGCAAATTATAAGCTCCCTTAACTTTCGGAGCTAGCACGTGCTCAAAATCTTCCCATTCTTGGTGAATGATCATCTTGTCTGAGAGCACCCCTGCGCAATGGTGAATTCCTCGGAGAGGTGTAATTTTGAAGGTGGACTCAATGCCCTCAATTACCTTCTGACATTGTTCGTAATTCGAAATATCAACTTCCAAACATAAGATTTTGGCCCCTTTCCCTCCATTAGTTGGATTATTTCAAAGATTCTCCTGATGGGGGATCTTCCAAGCAGGACAAGATATTTGGCCCCTCGTGCTACCATCCATTCTGCGATTGCTAAGCCAATCGCTCCTTTTCCACCTGTAATTATATACGTGCTTCCGGCTGTCAAATAAAATTTCTCTTAATTCCTTAGTGAGACCGTCTAAGTGCAAGTAAACGCGGCTTTCACCAGATTCTGAAACTGGAGTTTTCAAAAGGTTCCCCTTGCTTTTTTGGAGTCGTCTAGCAGACCGGATTCCATTTCGGTACCGAATCTCACTTTCATCGTCATTGGAGCGCCACAACTCGTCAAACAAAGTGCGAAGCGCTTTCTTTAATTTCGCACTCTGGATCCAAACTCAATCAATTTCGATGACAAGCCGGAATTTCAAACTGCGCCGTTCTCACAAAACCCCAGAGCGTCGCGCCAATCGGAGAACAGCCTTTTGTAGCCACAATGAGTTTTGGCATTGATCTTTTCCAGGGAAATTTTATGAGCATTTTGAAACCCGGAGAAGGGGCTTTAGCAAGATACTACAATTGTCAGCTTCCATCCCACTTTCGTCCTCAACCATGAAAATAATCCCTTCCAAATTTTCCTTATGATTTTGCATCAATTCCTCCACAAAATCGGATTTCGCCTCATTCAACGTCAGTAAAAGTAGATGTATTCCCAAATTCATAAGAAACCGTTTAGTTAGGTCCTCGAACATCTTATTTTTGTTGGTGCAAATTAGAAGCCAACTTTTTTCTTGTGTTTTTATGCTCACGCTCATCTCCTCCTCCAACTGACAACTTCTAAGTTGGCTCACGATAACTCCCATTTTGCCTCCAGAATGAAATATTTTATGGGTGCAGTGAAACCCGACTTTCTCCACAAATAAACCCAGCTCTCCACATCCATTGCACCATTAAAATTCATCTGGACGGCAAAATTGGAGTATCGTTGAGCCAACTAGGAATTGGTCAGTTGGAGGAGGAGATGACGTGAGCATCAAAACACAAGAAAAAAGTTGGCTTCTAATTTGCACCAACAAAAATAAGATGCTCGAGGACCTAACTAAACGGTTTCTTATGGATTTGGGAATACATCTACTTTTACTGACGTTGAATGAGGCGAAATCCGATTTTGTGGAGGAATTGATGCAAAATCATAAGGAAAATTTGGAAGGGATTATTTTCATGGTTGAGGACGAAAGTGGGATGGAAGCTGACAATTGTAGTGTCTTGCTAAAGCCCCTTCTCCAGGTTTCAAAATGTCTCATAAAGTTCCCCTGGAAAAGATGGATGCCAAAACTCATTGTGGCTACAAAAGGCTGTTCTCCAGTGGCCGCGACGCTCTGGGGTTTTGTGAGAACCGCACAGTTTGAAATTCCCGGCTTGTCATCGAAATTGATTGAGTTGGATCCAGAGTGCGAAATTAAAGAAGCGCTTCGCACTTTGTTTGACGAGTTGTGGCGCTCCAATGACGATGAAAGTGAGATTCGGTACCGAAATGGAATCCGGTCTGCTAGACGACTCCAAAAAAGCAAGGGGAACCTTTTGAAAACTCCAGTTTCAGAATCTGGTGAAAGCCGCGTTTACTTGCACTTAGACGGTCTCACTAAGGAATTAAGAGAAAATTTATTTGACAGCCAGAGCACGTGCATAATTACAGGTGGAAAAGGAGCGATCGGCTTAGCAATCGCAGAATGGATGGTAGCACGAGGGGCCAAATATCTTGTCCTGCTTGGAAGATCACCACCATCAGGGGAATCTTTGAAAATAATCCAACGAATGGAGGGGAAGGAGGCCAAAATCTTATGTTTGGAAGTTGACATTTCGAATTACGAACAATGTCAGAAGGTAATTGAGGACATTGAGTCCACCTTAAAATTACCACCTCTCCGAGGAATTCACCATTGCGCAGGGGTGCTCTCAGACAAGATGATCATTCACCAAGAATGGGAAGATTTTGAGCACGTGCTAGCTCCGAAAGTTAGGGGCTTACAATTTGCACAAACTGACTGTTGGAAAATCTCTACAATTTTTTGTGCTCCATTCATCCTTGGCAACGACGTTGGGAAATGCTGGGCAAAGTAATTACACTGCGGCCAATGCGTACATGGAGGCGCTGATTGAAATGAGATATAAAATGGACTCCCCGGGCTCTGCGTCAGTTGGGGACAGTGGAAAGCCGGCCTTGGAGAAAAGTTGGAGATGAAAGCTTTTCATGCTTTTACGATAGAACAAGGAATCCAAGCCCTGGAGCAACTGTTCTGGGAAAATAAGGAGCAGCCTTGTGTAGCAGTGGGCTCCATCAAGTGGGAAGAAGTTGTGAAACTGCGGCCACTTTATGAGAAAACGTTGCTAGAAGAACTTGTTGCAGATGTTCAAAATTTCAGCCCCAGAATTGAAAAAGTAGAAAAAGGAAATGTCGTAAATGAACTGCAAATAAGTTTCCTTGAAGAATACAAGGAAGCTAAAGGAGAGCAAGAAAAAAAAAATTGTGATTCAAAAGCTCGTTAAGAATCTATTGTGCGATACGCTAGGCGTGGCGCCCCAACAAATTGAAAATGACGTACAGTTTTCCGATATGGGGATGGACTCGATGTTGAGTATCGAATTTTACAGTAAGGTTCAAGTCCAGTTAGCTAATGTCAAACTGGGATTCGTCGACATGGATGAGTACGGAACTTTGACCAAAATGGGAGAGCTCATCAAACGTGTGTTGGATGGTTCTGCTAAAGAAAATTAGTTTAGAAATATTCACATCTGTTGTATAATCATAGACATAAAAATAAAGTAAGAAAAACTTGTTTTTAATAAGGTTGTTAATGTTAATAATAAATTGTCGTCAAACCACCTTTCATTGAACTAGCTTATTTCTTCGTTTGATTATATGTTCTTTGATGTATCAAAGCTTGGTATGGTTGAAGGTTCTATAGTTATTGAAGGTTGAGTGCAAATAATTTGACTACATACTCATCCCGATTATGACGATAAATACATGCACAAATAAGTGTTAGCTTCTTTCGATATTGTTTTTTCCATTCACGTAAAATTTGATACGATTTATTCTTTATTTACAATTTGTTTACATCTAACTCTTTAAGTGGCTTAAATAATGTTTTGAAAAACTGAAAGCAAAGTCTAGGTTATCACTTTCTTTTTTCGTTCGTTCGTTTCAAAACTTTCCTTCAATGCCACACCAAAAAAAAACTAAATTTCAAACTTCCAACCCAAATTTTTGAAACAATCCCTTCTCCTTCAAGAATTTCAGATCTCTGTAAATATATTCCATTGCTGGGAGTAGATTTTCATAAAAGCCTGGCATCAAGGCTTCCACTTTCTTGCTCTTGAATGCCTCATTAATATCTTCACACTCGAAAAGGGATGCTGCTGCAAATAGCGACGAAACGACTGCATCTTCATCGCTGTAAAAGTCTTTGAAATGTTCCAGTGCCTTGTTCTCCCCTTGATCTTCTTTCACCCTTTGCAAAAACTCTAAAAGCTCCACAATTTCTACTTGACGCCCAAATCGTTTGGCAACATCGACAAATGTCTGATCCACCGCTGGGTTGGCGTGACCAACGTTATACACCCCAGTTGGAGCTCTCTCATCAAAAGCCAGGCGTATAAAAGCATCCGCGCAAACGTCTACCGGAAGCGCATTCATGGGAAACGGAGTACTCGGCATGCATCCGCTTTTCATAACAAAAACGTATCTCAGCAGGGCGTGATTCGTTTCCGGATTAGTACAACCCGTTTTTTCGTCACCCGTTATGAAAGGGAATCGAATGGCCTTGACAGGAATGCCCCTTTCCACGGCTTCCTTTGCAAGGTAGTCGCACACAAACTTTGAAACGGGATAAGCAAACTTTGTGATATTATCGTAGTCGCTAATAGTTGGCCAATCTTCAGAAAGATATTCGTCCTCATCCCGCTTTTTGACAGCAATGAGGGAAGAGGTATGCCAAAAAAATTTGAGTTTCTGTTCACAAGCAAACTCGAGCAAATTATTCATTCCTCCAATGTTCACCACTCGACTTCCAATCTCTTTTTTTCTGTACAGCTCAGTATGGGAAACATATGCAGAGCAGTTAAATACTGCATCCACGCAGCCCTTCAAGTTGTTCCAGGTATCTGAGTTCATCCCCAGTTGAGGCAGTGTCACATCTCCGCTCACTAGAGTAACCTTGTTTAAATTGACGGAGAGAATCCATTTTTATCCAAAACCTTTCGGAGGCGCTCCAGCACTCTCATTTTTTCTGGTCGCATTAGCAAAACACTTGGTAATTTGAGACAGAGCAGTTAACTCCTTCAGAATGTGAGGCCCTAACGTGCCGGTGCAGCCAGTCAGCAAAACTCTGCTCACATCTCGTAGCTGCCCACCCACTTGGTCTGGTTTGGCTCGGATATGCTCGGGGAGTTGACAATCTTCTCTTATCAAAGCGTTCACTTGCTCCGTCGTTGGTTTCTCGTCAGTGTCATCAACACTCAATCCTTCAATGTGGCCAAAGATTGTGGTAGCAAGTAGGCTCACAGTGTTGCAGTCTTTCAGCGCACTCGAGTTGACAGTGAACCGGTCACCCAACAGGGTTTGAAGTCCGTTTTTGATTTCAACAAACATGAGGGAATCCACTCCCATTTCCGCCAGCTCTACTCCATCACCTATCACATCGGTTTCGTCGAGTTTGAGCGTGGTTCGTAGAATAGTTCTGAGCTGAGCCTTGAGCACGCTCACCTTGTCCTCCAGTTCAAGAGCGGAGTCATATTGCTGCCAAAACTCATCCGATTTGACGGTGCCAGAAGTTGAGCCTGGTGTTGAAGACTTTAAAAGTCGCTCATCCAAAAAGACGGTCAACTGCGGAAACATTTTGCAGACCAACTGAAAGGAGCTCACGCATAAAATAGAGCTTTGGGTGCGATGCGTCTTCATGGCGTATTCAAGACCAGTAATTCCCTGAAGATTGGAGATTGCTCGAAAGCCTGGCAACTCGACTTCGGTTGCAATTCCCACTTCGCCCCACTGTCCCCAGTTGACTGTGGTGGCGGGAAGCCCAATAGAATGTCTGTAGTGAGCCAAAGTATCTTCAAAAAGGTTCCCGGCTGAGTGATTGCACTGTCCAGGTGTCCCAAAAAGTGCTGCCACTGAAGAGAAAAGGACAAAATGTTCTAAATTGAGATCCTTCGTTAACTCATGGAGATGAAGGGTAGCGTCCACTTTGGTTTTGAAAGTTGAGCTCAAGTTTGACCACGTTTGGTTGGAAATCAAGGAGTCAGCAAGAGTTCCGGCTGCGTGCATTACTCCCTTCAGTTGGGGAAGTCCCATCTCTACCATCTTGGTTTGAATTAGCTCCTTGCACTCTTCATAGTTTCCAACATCAAGCTGAACAGGAATGACATTTGCTCCGGCAGAGTTCATCTCATTTATCTTCCGCTGAATGGGAGACATTGGAATACTTCTTCCTGCAAGTACCACGTGCTTTGCCCCCTTTTCAACCATCCACTTGCAGACTTCAAAGCCAATTCCTCCCAAACCTCCGGTTATTAAGTAGGTAGCTTTATCATTAAACATTGGGGTGAATAACTTCATTTCTCCGCTTTCGTTCCTCAATTCTGGCATGGAGCAAACAATCTTTCCAACATGCTTTGCCTTTTGCAGGTGTTGAAGGGCTTCTCGAACGTTCAACGCATCAAATCTGAGATAAGGTATCGGTTTAACGACACCCTTTGCAAGCAGCCCCTTCAAACTGGCAAGAAGCCCCACCCATTCATCACGGCTGGATTGGGAAAGGTCGACAGCTGTGTATTTCACGTCGGGACGGAGAGTCCTCACTTCTTCTTCTGTCCAAATGTTCAGCTTGCTCATTTCTACAAATCTCGCCCCTTTCGCGCACGCCTTGAGCGTGGCTTCTTTGAATCCTTCGCCAGTCAATGAGTTCAAAACCACATCAACTCCTCTCCCGTTCGTAAGCTCCAAAATTTGCTCTCCAAACTGAGTATTCCTGGAATGGAAAATGTGCTGGATTCCCAAACTCCTCAAGTAGTTCTGCTTCCGCTTGCTTCCCGCTGTGGTAATGATTGTACACCCGATATGCTTGCAAATCTCAATCGCACTCAGCCCAACTCCACCGGAAGCAGTGTGAATGAGAACGGTATCTTCCTTCTTGATTTTTGCAACATCCATGAGGCAAAGAACCGAAGTGATGTAGACAGCTGGCATAGTAGCTCCTTCACAAAATGACACATGTTCTGGAAGCTGAAGCAAAAGGTCTTCTTGGAGTTGTAAGTGACTTGGCATTGCTGTAAAATGAACGTTGCAGCCACAAACCCTGTCTCCAACCTTCCATTTTGACATCTGACTTCCTGTTCTTTTAATCACTCCAGCGAAATCGAATCCAACAGTGTTTACATCCTTAAAATCATCCGAGGGCTTGATAACACTCAGCACATCTCTGAAATTGAGTGCTGAAGCAATAATTTGCACTTCTACTTCATCCTCCTTCAAATTAAAGGTGTCTAGTGGACCAAATTCCAAATCTGCGATGGTCTTGGTCTCTGGCAAAACTAGTTGAAATCTATCAGTTCCTTTTGGCAAGCTCAGCGCATTCTTCACAGCCTTGTGGGGATAGAGCTTTGGAGTGAGTCTCGAGTTGCCCTGGAATGCCACCAGGACATCCGGGTCCAAGTTCCAAATTTCATAGAAAAGTTCCTCCATTCTCGCCTCGTCCCACTTTCCATCTGCGACCTCAATGCATTTCGTGTGCATTCCGAATATTTCATTTTTCAGCGATCTCGTGAAACCCAACAGAGTACTTGAGTGGAAGTGGGAGAGCTCGTTGTCTTCCAACGGAACTGTTCCAGCTGTAATAGCATACAGTCGAGGCGCAACACTCAGTTTGCTCGTGAGCACCGCCTTTGTGAGGTAGAAGTAGGGCTGAAGAATCTCCTCTTGTGTAGTTTGGTTCTTATCCAGCGCCCAGCAGTAGACAATCCCTTCAATATCTAGTTTCTTTTTATAAGAATTCAGCAGTTTTGAATAGTCCGTTTCATTTCCCTTTCGGATTTTGAATCCAGTTTCCTTCCCGTCCTCACTCAGTTCATCAAACCTGTCACCTTCCGTAATTCGAACAGGTTTTTCGCAAGGTGCTCTCTTCCATCTATTTTGAATGTAACCTGACGCCGGATGAGAGTCTTCATGAAACACCAACCAGGTTTTTGAACTAGGGGCTTCGAGGTGCAGTCTATCACAATAATTGTTAAATGGAGCTTCCGTCCTCTCCCGCACAAATGAAAGAATGATTATCCCAGAGCGTGGAAAACGTGCCACATGTTCTGAACCCGGTTTCCTCCAGCACCTTTTCCCAAGCTTGTTTCGAAAGGGTAAAAATGCCTTGGTCTCAGCTCGCGATCTTCAAACTTCCAAAATCCATCCAATAACCCAAAGTAAACGTCACGTATCGTACCACTTCGTCATTTCCTCGAAATCAATTTTACCAAATGGTTTCATCAGCATCCTAAGATTTCTCAGAGATTGACGAATATCCTTCGTTGCATGGATGACTTCGGTTGCACAAACCCAGTCAAAATACTCTGGAGTGAATCCTTGCTCAAGGGGATCCTCCTCGATGTTCAGCTTCTTGAATTTCATCGACTTGGCGTACTTCTCGAACCGTTTCTCAGCGGCTGGGAAGAAGGAAGCGGAGATGTCTGTGTAGGTGTACTCAAACTCAATACCTTCATCGTATAAAGTTTTGAGAAAGGCTTCAGATAGAGCGCCTGTGCCAGCCCGACCTTTGAACAAATTATGAGTTTATATGACATTAAAATAATTATTTTAAATAAGCCCGCTGTTCGAGATGTAGCTACGTATTTTGAGGTAGCAACTAACTATGACTTTGTATCTGAATAACTGACTGACCTCAAGAATCCTCAGGATCATCCGCTCACCTCCAACTTGAGTTTTCCAGTGTTTTATCCAAGTCTGCGCAACTTCAGTTACCATTTCATATATTTTAAAAACTCTGCTGTACTCCTGGTAAAAGTCGACCATGGATGGATAGTCTGCGTGTTCATCTGGGAAGGGATGCTGAGGCCGGAGAGATCCCCTTTCAAAATGGCTCTCAAACTTTCTCCAATCTTCCTGAACAAGAGGCTTCCCCGGAACTTGGTGAAGACGTGGAAGACATTGGATGACAGCTCTTGGAGCACTGCTTCAAGGATGGTGGATTGTTGACGACCTTCCAAGTTCTTTGGGGAGGTTTGAGGCTACCTTTTGTAACACTCCTTCTGCCTCAAAAACTTCGAGAAAAGAATCCAAAATAGAGGCGGTAGCCTTCTAATAATGCCTAAATCTGAGAGGAGGGATTGCTCCTCAAAAATCTGACCCTTTTTCGGCTTCCATCCCAGCTCATGCATGCCCCTCAAAATGTTAAGGTATGTGAAGTGATCCAGCTCCAGGGCTACATCAGCCGTTTCCTCAGGGGGTTTTCATTCATCTCGGTATTGTTTTTCTTGAACTCGTCAGTATAAAACTGGCCGCTTGCCCTCTCCATATCAGTGTGAACTGGCGTGCCCCTATTTTGGCTTCCAAAGCTCTTCATAAATCTCCGGCATTGTGATCGTCTGCTGGTCCAGCACGGCTGTGACGGCTTTCACCGTTCTCTATTAATTCCACAGATTGCATCACCGCAACAACTTCCCCAGTTGAGGAGACTAGCAAGGCAGAGCCGGAAAGCCCAGTTTTCTCATCTCTAAAAAGATTTGTGTGATATACAACTCAGCCGAGTAGTCAATTCCCTTGAGCCAAATAAACTTTCCTATTTTAATAGGAACTGACAATTTCTTGATCTTCTTTCCATCCCTCAGCATCATAAATGCCTGTATCATCGCGTCAGCCACAACTGGATGAATTATATATTGAGCTTGGCTTTCTTGGAGGCTGCTCGTATTTACTTTTGCAAAAGTGAGCCAGTTTCATCATCCCTCCAAAGCTTTTCAATGGAGCGAACGTCGGGCCAAATTTGAGCCGAGGCTAGCAATCCTGTCGTACGCCTCAGCGAGTTCTGACACCGCATCAGGTTCTCGGGCCAAAATCCCATGAAAAAGCTCAATATCAAACGTCACATTCTTTTCCTCAGCAGAAGGAAGTGGAGAAAAAGTGGCTTTAGCGTGAGACAACCATTTGCTATTAGATTCTGATTCCATTTTCCGGAAAATGTTGACCCGCATCTCATTCCAGTCCTCCCCTTTTTCATTGAGCTCCACAACAGTTTGAACTTGGCAGGTTGTTGACTCCGTCAGCGGAAGTGGGGCTTCAATGCAAAGATTCTCAACCTTCATGGCTCGAGTTGGAAGAGAGAGGAGATCAGTGGAACCTTCTACTGTTGCTAAACCAGCAGCAAGGCACATTTCCAGGTAGCCAGCGCCAGGGAACACGATGTTGTCTCCAATTACGTGATCCTTCACGTATTCCAGTTGTCTCAAGTTGAGCCCAGATTGGAAAAGACGGGTGCAGGAAGCATTGGAAATGACGGAGCCGAGAAGGGGGTGAATTGAGACTCCAGTTGCGGAGAGCAAATCAGGCCAGAATTTTTTCCCAATGAAAGGGTAATGCGGAAGACCAACTTTTTTCCGAAGATAAAATTGGTCAAATCCCTTCCAGTCGATTTTCAATCCTTTCACGTAAAGTTTACCAATCGTGTTGAGTAGAGTTTCCCATTCACTCTCATTTCTCTTCAGGGAAGGCAAGCAGCTCAGTTGTGTGTCGTTGTTAATCATTGTCAGCGCTGAAAGAACAGGTTGTGGTCCAACTTCAATGAAGGTTTTGCACCCCAATTCCACTGCTTTTCGGCTGGCATCCAAAAATAAAACTTTTTCTCTCGTGTGCTCCACCCAATATTCAGCATCAACATTCTCAGCTTCAATGGTAGCTCCTCTCATTCCAGAAATGTAGGTGCAGTTATTACCAGACAACCTTTTGACAGTTTTAGCAACCCTTCTATAGTCATCCAGCATCGGGTCCATGTGTTTTGAATGGAATGCATGGGTAGCTTCCAAAACAATGCATTTTAGATGGTTTTCCTTGCAAAAATTCCCAAAGTGAAGAACTAACTCAGAGTCCCCGGCCACGACAGTTTGCTCAGGTGAATTTACAGCTGCAAAATCTAACACCTTGTTTCGGTCACCAGAAGCAAACTTGTTCATCATCGTATCCACACGTTTCTTGTCTGCCTTGATTACTAACATTTTTCCACGAGGAAGGTCGTCAATCAGTCGACTTCTTTCTGCAACCAACTTGATTGCATCTTCAACTGTCAGAATTCCTGCACAAACTGCTGCTGCAAACTCTCCAAGACTGTGTCCAAGTGCGTAGTCAGCTTTCACTCCCCAACTTTCCCATAATTTCAAAAGTGCATATTCCACGCAGAAAATTGACGTCTGGCTGTAAATGGTTCTGCTCACTTCAGCTGACTTGGCTTCAGACCACAGAACTTGAGTGATGTCAATGTTGTACTGATTCTTGAGTATTTTCTCACAATATTCGAAGTGCATTCTGAATACAGGGCTTGTTTCATAAAGCTGCTTTCCATTCCGGGGGTATTGTGAGCCTTGACCTGTGAACAGGAAACAGATTTTCCAACCCGTCGCTGACTCCTCTCCTCAACAGTTTATTCTTCTCAATGATTTGAATTGCATCTTCATTTGACTTTGCGATTATCACCGCTCTTTGGTAAAATCTGCTCTTCCAATATTTGCAGTGTATGCCAAATCCGCCATTGAGCTTTCAGTTGTGGTGAAATGATTCTTGTAATTTTCCAGTAAAATATCAAGGGCTTCTTCTGTCTTGGCAGTGACTTTCATGATGTGAATAGGTCGTTCTAGTTGGCTGCCAAGAGTCAATTTGTTTGATGGAAGTTGTGGCGCTTCTTCAAGAATAGCATGAGCATCTGTTCCAGTGATTCCAAAGGAACTCACTCCAGCAACGCGGGGTTGTCCTTGAACTCTCGACCAAGCCACCGGCTCCAACGGGATCTTGGCTGGGATGGCATCCAGATCAATGGCAGGATTCAGAGTTTCAAAGTTCCTGTGAAGTGGAATAATTTCATTTTGCATGGCAAGCACCACCTTCATAATCCCCGTGATTCCGGAACATGACTCTGTATGTCCCACGTTTGTTTTAACTGAGCCAATGAGCAAAGGCTCCTTTCTATCCTTTGAATGATACGCCTTTGCAATGGATGCAACTTCCAGGGGATCTCCTACCGCCGTTCCTGTACCGTGGGCTTCCAGGTACGAGACAGCTGCCGGATTTGTGTTGGAATCTCGGAGAGCTTGTATCATTGCCAAAGATTCACAATGGACGGTTGGTGTTCCCATACTTTTACTAACCCCTTCTTGAGTTACCCCAGAACCTTTTATTAGGGCCCAAATCTTATCTCCATCTCTGAGGGCATCGGAAACCCTTTTTAATACCAGGACCCCGGCCCCTTCCGCCCTCGCAAAGCCATCCGCTTTCGCATCAAAAGTTTTGCAATGACCATCAGGAGAAATGATCACTGGCATGACCTCCTTGTCAAATGGGAAGAGAAGTAGATTGACTCCACAGGCTAAGGCCAGATTTGTCTCATGTCGCCCCAGACTTTTGCATGCGAGATGTACAGCGACCATTGCAGAGGAGCAACCGGACTCGGTGGCAATACTCAGCCCTGTTAATCCCAGCATGTGAGAGATTCTGGCTGCTCCTGCTCCAATCGAGTTTCCCATGTATCTTCTGAAAAAATCACTGGATCCGGATTCAACCAACGTTTCTTTAAAGTCGGTAGTCCAGGAGCCAACAAAGACGGCCCAAGTTCCCTCCAAAGATTGGGGATCGATGGCAGCTTCTTCCAATCCTTCCCAAACCAACTCATGAAGAAGTCTATGTTGAGGATCCAAAGAGACCAGTTCTTTGGGACTGAGTCCAAAAAATTTTGAGTCAAACTCGTCCACTGGACACTTGAGGAATCCAGCATTAGTTTTCATGCAGCCCGGCTTTACATTTGACCCAGACTGCTCTTTGCGCCAACGAAACTCTGGTGGATTCCCAGTGGCATCCACTCCTTCCAACAAAATGTTCCAAAATTCCTCCAAATTGTTCGCACCAGGATATCTACAGCTCATGCCTACAATCGCAATTTCGTTGTTGTTTTTGCAGGTGGAGTTTCCCAGTTGATTCCCAAAAGTGTCCATATTTGGCTACAAATTAGAATTTATGCAATTTTATCACTATTTTTTTCAAAACAAAATCACAAATTTTTCATAAAAACCGTATTCACATACTTTTGTCAACGATTCCAGCAGTGGTCCAACATTTTCATTTTTAATTCGTTTCCAGTAAGCTTCCACAATCTAAATTTTCCCAAAATTAAAAATCATACAACTGGATGTAAAACCAATTAAAACTCAAACTAAAATATCTCACCTCCACAAAAACTGTCTCAGACTGCGTTTCAACTTCCCCATTGAATTTTTCCGGTAGTGTAACCATTGATATATCTGTCCCATTTCTAAAAATGTAATTGATGTATAATAATATTTTATGCTCACATTCGTAATATATGAAATGAGACTCCAAACTCTTCGTAAGTTACCCGCAAAGCATATCCGAGTCGACCAGCAGGCCTCTATTGTATTTATCGCCAATATTTCGGCCAGGTTCGAAGTTGGTTTTCCAATTGGCATTCCAGTCTTTCATCAAAGAGTTGAATTCGCGAAGGGATGGCCGAATCCCGACAACTGACGTATCCAGGCTTTTCACCAAACCAAAATGTAGCTCATTTTCTTCAACCCAGTCAAACAGCTCGTCACAGTTATGAAGTGCCTGTGAAAAATATTATTGTTGCTAAAAGTTCTCACATTTTGTTTCAAATATTATCCCAACAACAATTTGATATGTTGCCTTATACTTTCAGATCATTTTATTACATAATTTGTTGCATAAATTAAATCGTCAATACACTAGCTTTCGAATAGTTCACATCCAAGTGTTTCATTTGAAGATGTATGACGTTTGAAAGTTCCTATACAATTATTCGCCTATAAAAGCAGTCGCACATTATTCTACTTCAGAAATGTCAGAAACTTTCTCGCTGTCCTTCAACTTCACGTCAGGTTATATCAAATTCTCATTTCACCCCATTAGACTTTCCTCAAGAATACCTCAAAACATTTCTTACCCATTCCTCATCTAACAAGGTATACTATTTTAGTGCCGCGAGAGATAGGCCTAGTGAAATAGCGACTCTGGAGTAGTTTTTTATGCTGAACACGATGGTGTATTTAGTTTTTTGTAAAACGCATATTTCGAATTTATACGTTTATTTTTTTATTTGCCAAAACCCGTTGTTTTGCTGGGTTCTAAATAGTGACCTAGAATATTTAGTTGACAAGTGATCCAAATTTGTGTAGTATTAATTTTTAAAGCTTAATTTCATGTTCCGGTGCAATAAAAGCTTTTAAACTATAAACAACTTGACTTAAACGTCGAAAATATATAAAAAATTGGAATTATTGTGTCCCCATAAAGTTAACGTGTAAATTCGAAAAGTGAGTTTTACAAAAAACCAAATACACCATCGTGTTCACCATAAAAAACTACACTAGAATCACTATTTCACTAGGCTTATCTCTCGCGGCACTAGAATAGTATACCTTGTAAGTCTAACCCCGTATTAAATAGCTAGTGAAATCAGAATATCAAAAAGTCTAACCGTTCGTAAGTTACAGGTAGACAACGACGCGATATCAAATCAAACCAAATCTTCTGTAAATTACTCACCAATATGTTGGGAGAGAGCATCACACATTCTCTGAAGTTTGTGAGGGTAAGTGCAAACAACTTCGCAAAGTCGTGAATTTCCAGCCCACTCGTGTTCCTATCTTCCTGCAGGAAAACAGAGTGGTCAAAAACTTGTTCCAGAACTTCTCGCAGTTTAAGTGAAACTGCGGATGAGACAATCACTCCAACTTTTCTGGATGTGGCTGCTCGCCTCAACGAGAAGCATAGTGTCAGAGCACTCGGTACCTCCGAGTCGGTTATGACCGAGGTGAGCCAAATCTGTTCGTTGAAATCTATTTTCAAAAAAGTGTGTTTTAATAGTTTTGATTTCCAGTAAAATGTTAAGGAGTTGCAGTTTTAAATTGTGAAAATGTGTCACCTTTCATGATGAGTTATGTTGAAATTCCAGGGAAGATAAAAATATGTTTACTGCCAAGTCCACTCAAAGCTTCGTACCATTTACAATGATCCGATTGAAAGCCAGAAAAACACTGTCTTGCATTATAGCAAATCATGCATATTATATATCAATTGAATGAAAGAATATGGTCCGTTCTTCAGATCTGGTTAAAGCGCTGAGAATCCCAACGGACGTCAGTCATGGGTAATTCCTTCTTCATTTTCCACACGTGGCAGCCATTCCCATTAAAGCTACTTGGCGATATAAGCATTGTAATTTACAATCATTTACATGATTTGCGCATACTCCAGACATGTGTAATTATGTATGAGTGAGTGATGGAGTTCTCTGATAACATTGCAAACCTACGTCTTTATTGTGAGATGAATTGAAAACTACTGGATTTTCTTCCTCATTAATTTCTATAGGTAGTCTTATATTATATATTGGAGCTCGGTGTTGCCGCATTGACAAATCTTGCAGGAAATCTAAGCTTCTTACGTATTTACCTCATTTCAAGTTTTCAAGAGGAAAATGCCTCTATAGTGTGGGATGCGGATGATTATTATTTTTAATGATCTTCATTGAACGCGGATTTGGTGCGGATCATTTTTATTACATTATTCCTGGAATGAATCAAATTGCGTCAGAGAAGAGTGAGGTGCCATGAAAAACTTCTGGAATGATAATGAATTCTGCAAGAGCTCAACCATGTTGGGTATATCAATCAATCACATGCCGGTCATGGAAATAATGAAACAAATTGTCGAGAGGGTTTTAATTGATTAAAAAACGGTTTTACTTTTAACATTTTCATGGAAAAAATTCGTATCAAAAAGCATGAAATTTCTTTTCGGTCAACGGGATACGGACGTCGGGCCCTGAACAAATTTTTGGTTTCTCCTCGAGTTTATATAAGACTTGAAATTCTGCCCATATATGCTCTACCAGTTCGTTAGCCTTGTTTCTACTCATCACTGCTTCTTCGACAGATAAAGTAATTCTCACATGGTCTTGAAAGCTGAGCATCATAAATCCTATACCTGAAAACCAAATACTTGAAACCACTTCCGAAAACAAGTAATAATTATTATAAAACAAAAATTTTGCGCAGAAAACCTACCCGAGTCTCCAGTGAGAGCCCCTGCAACGAAATCTGCCGTCATGCACCTCTTCCCATTCAAGTTCATTTGAATTCCCGGCCCAGGAAAATTAGTGAGACCTGCGGGAAGGTAGCGGTTTCTCACCAACAGTTTAGTCATGCCCGCAAACAAACTTCCCAACAAATTCACCGCTACCAAAAAGAATATCGGAAAAATTGTCCGCTTAGCCTTTTTCAGCATCTCCTCAACGCTTTCCAACCGCTCGGCTGAGCTGAGGGTTTCGCATGTTGGCAGATGAAAATAGGCGAGTGTTCTGCAAAGTAAAAAACATATTAGATATAATAAACCCGACAATTCGAGATGTAGCCACGTACCTTTAGAGGATGTAATTTATGGCATAAATGTGTCATAAATGAAATCCTAAAATGGACAAGTTTTGGAATGATATATCACTACTCAAGTTTGTCTTTTAAAAGTGCATGACCTCTGTTCGAAAGTTGCGATTTCAATTTGTAATGCATATTAATAACCAACACTTCAGTAGCTTTCGAATAATATTTTATAAGCTATGTTGCTCATTTGAAACATTAATCTTGACCTTTGACCCTGTTCGAATGTTCATATTTGAATGCACAATGCATATTCATCATCAGCACTGCAGTAGCTTCCGATTGATATATCACACGCTATTATGGTCATTTGAAACATTAATCATGATCTTTGACTGTTTGAAAGATTTGATTTGAATTTTCAATGGATATTAATAATCAGCACTGCAGTAGCTTTCGAATGATGTATCACAAGCTATGTTACGCTTATCAAATTTTTAGATTTCATTTTTATATCGTATTTCGTACTCACGCGTGGTTTCGCAGCTTATTTGGATGACCCGGCAGTGGTAACATTGTAAAAAATGGGATGGACTTTATATACTGTCCCGGTTTTCTAATGGATGGTAAACTTTTTGCCAATCCACCTGAAACCGCGGCAAGAAGGACCCCTGTGAAGGACACTCCTGCTTCTCCTTTATATTTTTAATGAGCTCAATAGAAACTGGAGCGGAGCGAGCGAACAGTTGATGCCAAGCCTTTTCATTGTCTGGAATGTGAAACGGCGTTCTAGGTGAGAAATGAAGTAGAGAATATCTTGCCAAGTCTTGCACGAGCCTGATAGGAAGTGTGAGAAAAAAACTAAGTTTCTCCCCCCAAGAGCTGAGCTGGAGCTGTTCTGGTGTTGGAAGGGAAATGGTTGACAATGGCGTTCCAAGTACTCCCTCTATCAACATGTATAAAACTGAGTATCCTGCGAGACAGTGATGAATTCGGTAGATGAGGAGTGTCATTTCTGGATTTATGCATTTTTTTGCCAGCTGCTCATTTTGGTAGTTTTCAACCACGTAGCACTCCCAAGGGCTTCGTTTACTGTGAAAAGGCTTGTTAAGAAGGTCCTCAACAGCGTGACACACACTTTCTTCCATTTCCTCGTCCGTTTTGCAATTGAGGGGATGAGAAAAAATATGATTTTTTAAACTGAACTCTCGATCTTGCTTCCAAAACATGAAACCCATCCAGGATTCCACATACTGGGTCAGCTCTGAGTAGCGAAGTTCTTGGTAACTGAGCAACCTGCTACTGACAAGTTCCTGAAGCTCTTTTGCACTCACTTTCCCATCAAAAACCATTGTAGCTACGGCGTTGCATCGTGGCGGATGTAGTGAACCGGAAGGAGAAGAAACTCTACGCCAAAGACGTTACCAAACGCTGTTAATGGCTCGCCAATTCTTCCTTTGTAAAAATATTTAGCCACTTTTGATAGGACCCATCGGTAAATGTAGATGGGGATGAAAAGAATTGCTAACGACAGCGAAAGGGAGATGACAACAAGTCCGTAGAGGAAAACCCCTACCTCTTTCAGCAGTTTGGTAATCATGTTTCTAATGAAAATAGTGTGGCTGAGTAGTCAAAGATCAGATGAAAACTGAGCTCGTTCAAGACACTGTAGAGTTCCTTTGAATGGGAAAGGGCACAAGGCAAAGAGGAAGTTGGCCGGCCAAAGATACTCCAACGTACTCATCTAGCCGCTAAAAATCGTCAGTTATCAACCAACGAAAAAAACTGTGGGTTTGTTAAATGTAAATACATATACTGCATAAAACATATTTTTGCTAGCTAGGAGATGTTCAGGGACCAGTCAAAAATGTTATAATTTATAAGTCTTGTACTGCTTGTTTATATGGCACAGATTTGGTCAACTTCTCTGTAATTTTGATGATTGAGTCTGGTTGTATGTTATGCCACTTGCAGTTGACAACTCATTATGCGATCTGCAAGTAGAAATTTAATAATAAAAATGAATCAAACAGATAAACCAAAATGAGCGGATTGCGA
>LJIJ01003447.1:0-19086 GCA_001718145.1 Orchesella cincta | reverse complement strand
GGCCGTACAACTCCTTTAATCACGCAATAATGTACATATTACATACACGTACACCTATTGTGTATCCTCAATTTGTCAACATCGGCTTACGACATCAACAACGCAACTCAGACAGACCACAAAAAAGTACTTTGTATACCCAATAAAATGTTTAAAGTATAAATACAACTGCACACAAGATCATAAAAAAGGAAGCTTATAAAATAAGTTGCTATCAATATTTAATCCCCCACAAAAATACTAATTAGCACTGACTGCGATTATCTACTTTTACTTCCTGGAGGAAACAAGACTTTCCAGATAAAAAAATATCTGGATATATCCCTAAAAATTTATTAGTTAGTCATAAAAATGCAAAAGCAGGTGAATGTTTGAAAGGATGCAAGAGAATAAATCGAGTGATGGAGGATCCTTCTGCGGGCTTCTTGTTGGAAGCCAGAGGTTTCAATTGCCACTCACCACTTTTATACTCCTGCACCAGCTTTTCCACCCTTACTACTTGACGGCGTGAAGAAACTTCCGATTCCCCGATTGATGCTGAAGATACCCGATTCCCGATTCCCGATTCTCCCGATTTCCCGATTCATGAAGTAACCCGATTCCCGATTCTCCCGATTCCCGATTCGTGAAGTAACCCGATTCTCCCGATTCATGAAATACAGAATTGTATAATAATTCTCAATGAATGTAATTTAGTTTTTCCCTGTGTCTGTGAACAAACATATCCTGCATTGTCGTACCCCACAGCACAAATAAAAATGGCTGCAAATCTTCAAATAATTTTAAAATGTTTATTTAAAAAATTAACTTTTAGCATTAGTACAACAAAAATGAAGCAAACTCAAAAGAAACCAAATCCACTACCAAGTGCTAACATCAGCCAATGCAACTTTGATGATACAATAATGAGTTACATATTTTTATCAATACACAAAGTACGTTTATACCGAATTAATTTACTACTCCAATTTTCTAATCGTTATTTGGACATACTGGACTCCAATTAATAATAATTAATTTAACATACTGATTTAAACTAAAACATTAAATAAATCTATAATAAATATATAAGGCACACAAATTTGCATACAATCAAAACTTCATTCTTCAATTGAATGACAATAACTATAACTTAGTACTTAAAAACAAAATTAAACACCATCTAAATATAATCTACATAACTTTGCAAGAAAACAAAACAATATTTGACACAAAAGGACGGAAAACATCCTACAAATGAGTAAACTATTTTAAATTTTAATAACGTATTTCAAACCTGAAGGGAAAGTTACAAAATATAAGTAGGCAATAGGATAAGTCAATGCAGTCATGAACAGAAAATCATTAACAGTATTGTCTAAGATAATTCTAATCGACATTGACATTGACACTTGCGGTGGCAATGGCTCTGGTAACCTGTGTTTGTACGTAATTATTATGAAGTTCCCGACATTTTTTCATGACAAGCTCATACAACGAATAGGCAAGAACTAAACCGTGTAAAAACAAAATTGTACCCAGAAGCCAATATATGTCTGAAGGAATCTGGCATGAAACTATGTCCGACCTAGCTGCGTCCACTGTGCTTAAGCCAGACATTGCAAGAACAGCTCCTACTTGAACCTTAAGTAGTTCATTTTTGTACAACACAACAGCCATGGAAAACATACATAAAATATTAAGGGGCAATACAAAAATAGGAAACTTTAATGTGAACCATCCATCTTCATCAGTAGAGCTATTGCTCGATAATTTAGAAGTCGAAGGCGCCCAAGACTCATCAAGAACATCACGACTTGTAAATTTCGTCTCCAGGAGCCTTCCGTTATTAAACGGTACCCAATCCCGATTAACAACCGTCATATGCAGTGGAAGGATATGTTGAATTGTGAATGGGGCTAAAGGTAAGTCGCATACCACTCTCTGAGATTTTCCAATGACACGGTTTTTAACTTCCAGCTGGCAGCCGCATCCCAACGTCACTTTCAAAGCTCCAACCTCAAAGCTGTGACTAACGTCAAACACCTGGGTGTCGCACTTTACTTTGCTTCCTGTCATCGGGAGATGTGCCACAACGATTGAATCCTTGTCAACTTGGGTAAACGAAATCCTAGATCCTTTCCGACAAGTAAAGTCACACGCGTTTATGACTTCTCTGGCATTTCCACCCCCAAAAATGGTCATGAGGCAGTGCTGTCTAGGAATATCAGCATTAGCTTCCTGTAAAAATGAGAAAAAGATGATACTGACTTACAACATGTTCAATGATTAGTTCATTAAGTAGACCGCTAATATTTATCTATTAAAACTCTTCAAAATAAAACTACTCAGAAACTGTACCTGTGGTAATTTGCAAACAGTAATGTCATCTTTTCGACATGTAACCTCATCAAGGTCAGTAACTGGATAAAGTGAGCCGCTAACGGTGTCCCGGATGATCAAGCCAGGCGCCACTCCCATGTCACAAGTGTCGTTAAACCATGCGTACGAGAAAGACTTCAACTCGTACAATTGGAAGGAAGTCTTAGTAGGCCTGAGTAAAATATTAAGCCCGAGTACACCACCATCGTCATCATACCTGCAAGTCGCTAGTTTCTTGTTATAGTAGACGTTGCTCTCAGTAGAGGGAAAAACCAGGGAAATGTCAGCACCAAGATTTTTCTCCAGGTCTTGAAGGCGGTGATTCAGAACTGACTGGGGTACAAACTCTAAAGGTAACAAACCAGCACGACAGGACACCATTGCACTCTCAATGAGATGGAGATTGGTTAATTTCTGTAAAAGTATAGCGTTCTGAGTAACAGCTAATTGGGTGTACTTGAACTCAGCGTTATGTGTCATTTGTTTCGGCCCGGCACGGTCAACAAGTTCTATTTTCCTATAGCTATCTTCAAAGTCGGTTTCCAGTGTGTTAGTGGTTTGGGATGCCCCGGTTATTGTTTGGGCCAAACCAGAAACAAATTCAGCAATATTTGTAAGAGGCTTCAGTACTGGTGGCACTAGCGATCTCTGATGTGTCAACTGCTTCAAAATTCCACCTTGTCCAAAAAAAAAACTTTTGGCTGCTTGGAATAAAAGGGTCTTCGCTCCAAGGGCTAAAACGCCAAGGCTTCGTTCCTGCCTAGTTGAATTAGTCGTCAGTTGGGCATTGTCATCGTCTGCTTTAAAAACAGTGGGTGTGTCTTCCTGTTCCTCGTTGGTAGAAGCTTCGCGACGATGTCTTCCTTGTCCTCTAACTTGATTGCTAATAGATTTTCGACTAGCTAAACTGGTTTTAGCTAGCTTGTACCAGTCAACACCAGCATTGATGACTTCAGGTTGTCGCATTTCCTCCTCGTTGTATGTTGTGGACGTGACGGGCACCGCTAGGGATTCCTTGACACCATCAGAAGTAAACATACGACTTGCCGAATCCAAAATCTTGGACGTCTCGGAATTTATTTCCATTATATCCGAATAGATGCTGCAGTAACTGCTATCTTTTCGACCACATTGAAGGTTTGATGGTGGAAGTTTGAGGTCAGGGTAGTCTGGAAGGGCAAAGATGATTTGGTACTCGTCAGTGTATACGGTAGCATCCTCAACTTCCCGCAACAGAATTCCAGTCGTTATGAATGTGTCAACATCAGTTGACATTGACTCATCAAGCAATGGTTTTTGAAATGCCATCGGAAACTAAAAAAAACATATATATTTTAACTAAGTTCATACAAATTCATTGCAAAACATGCTGTAAATCATTAATGATTAAAATCACACTGGGATACACTTAAAACACAGTTTGTATTATCTTCAAAACTTAGATTTAGATTTAAACGATTTAAATTTAAAAAACTTTTACCATTGCTAAAAGCAAAACGAGGACGTTCCAGGTTTTCCTACCCATCTTGATACAGCCGCACTGAACGCACTTTAAAAGAAACCAAGAAAACAATATTATAAGATCGAACTTAATGATTTTATGTAAACTGTTTTTAAAAGGAAAACTTTTCAACGTAAATTTAAAGGTTTATTGCATACCACTGTAGTACTTTGGTAATTGTGAAAAGAGTTTTAGTTGGTATTATTGATGGTAAAATCAGTAACAACTTGTTAGAGTGCTAGTGGGAAACTGAATGATTCCAATGCCCAAATAATTCTCTTAAAATGAAACTAATATTAATATTCATGTACAATGAAAAGGTGGTATGGCGAACTTTACTCCATAGCATAACTGGAGGAAACCATCTATTTTTAAAGCGATAATGTGCATTATACACATTGTACGAACAACTTCCCAAGGTACCCAAGGTATGTATCAGTGTGTGTGGTATTAGGAATGACGAGAATTGTATGATGACTCATTTGGGATTACACTGAACCCGTTTGAGCCTTAGTTTTAAGAATACATATACATTTTATGTGTAAACATGCACGTCTTACTGTCTATTTGTGGATTCTAAATCAAATAGCATAAAATTATCTCGATATTTTCAACCATTTTCTTAACTTCAACCATTGTTCTCATTTCTGAAGCAAATATAATATTCTTCATATCATAGGAACTCCTTAGAACAAAGTCCATGTTGGTATTGGATTAAATCTTTAATCGTACTCCCAAACTGGACCCTCTTTGATATTTTAAAACCATGAGAGACTTGGTATCTCATGAAAATCAGTTAAATACATACAGGAAAAACCGTAAAGTTGTTGCGCACAATAGTCGAACATTCAAAATTACTAAAATAGCTTTGAATACATGGTAGGATTTATTTGGAAACAAATAATCTTTCATAGATAGCTTGTTAGAAACATAAACGGATTCTGCCGTACTGTGTAGATGCCAGATTTCATTGAAATCGAGTAACGTGAATAAGGCAAAAATAGATTTAGGACGAGGTTTAGAACGTTCGTAGAGCGAAGTCCAGCTGGTATTTGATTTACCCTATATTTGGACAACTCACGGGCACGTAGCACTTTGATATTAATAAACAGTAGCGCGAATGATCTTCCAGAAATAACTAGTTCCTTGCGTACTACAGAAATACACATAACCCCAGAAAGTATTCGAATCTTTAAAATTGCTGACTGAAAAGTTGATAGCATTCCTAAGAGAAAACTTTAATCCAACATAGTTGACTGTTAAGAAAGTAGTAATCGTTCCTAGTGTTGTTAACAATGGTATTTTAATATTAAACTCAATGTTAAATTAGCCTAGTTAACTTTGGTTTTTAATATGGAGACTGCTAAAGATTTAACGAACTGGTTAACTGCGCCAAACAACGTTGATAGGGCTGTTGAGGTGTTTATTTTACATTCTCAAAAGGATAAACGTCGCTTAAGAAAAAAAGCGTTCGAAGATAAGGACTCCATTTGGGGGCTATGCAGCACCTCACTGTTTGGGAAAAATGACGAAATGCGTCGTATGTTTCTGCACACCACATGGTCACAAAACAAGCGAAAAGTGCAGGTACTTGTTTTAGCATTTGCACTAAATTGCACTAAACGGCATAAAAATTTAATTTTTTATTATTTTTCTCTATGAATAATTTTAGGATATTTTCAATGAAAAGTGCGGAAAAAGATACGTACCCACTGCGGAAGTTGAAGGAGACATGTACTGCGAATGTCAGAAAAGGTTTGACGGTATGGATCCTTTAATGGTGGAATGCACTCTTTGTAAAAACTGGTAAAAAAACATGTTTTTATGTTTTATCTTTTAGTTTCTTTATCTCATACAATTCATCATAGTAACCCGAAAACTTAATTTGTTGTTTTATGGTTTCAAATTGTGCTATTGTATTTGTTTTATTCTAATATTATTTTTTTAATTTTAAGGTTTCACTGCATATGCGTTGGACTTACAAAGGAGGGGGCCGAAGACATGCCAGAGTATATTTGTGCATATTGTCAAAATCGTCAGGAGCCTCCCGTTAAAAACAAATTGCCGGATTCTTCAAAGGCCAGTTTTTCGTTTCTTCAGCTTCAGTCGCAGGAACCGTATAAATCTCCTTCGACGCCGATGTTCACAAGTACACCTATCCCACGAGAAAACGTTTTGACACCCCCTCGACGCTGCCCTAGTCCATGTATGTTAGCGAATCATGTTTTTATCCATTTACAATTGTGCCATCAATTTAACTCTTTTGTTATTCCACAGCTTTCTCAGATGATTGGTGCTACCCAGTTGAGGATCAGTCTGAGGAAACATTGAAAAATCTGCACAAGCAGTGTGGTAAGCTTCCAAAATAATTTATTTGGTAGATTCCCATTTGTGACAGTTTAAGGTTGTACGACAATCAGAACATTTAAATTAAAATTCCAGAAAAGCTAAAAGTAATTGATGCGACATATGAAGAACCGCATCAACTACCAACTATTTTGGGTCCGCAGTACGACAGTGACGACGAAACTTCAACTGGCAACCACCATAAAGAAAAACCCTTTGACAACAAAGATGATAACGTGCCGGATAAAATCCATGTGAAAATCAAGCAACAAGAAACGGACAAGGAAGACCTCCAAGAAGGCTTTCATGGTACTAGTAGCAGTGCATCAACAACTGCTGACGGAGACAAACAAGTCACAGAGGAGGAAGACTACACAAAAATGTCTCCTAGGTTTTCGTTTTCTCTGTCCTATGAAAAATTGCGGAAGTTTGTTAATATTGAGGACGTGACAGTTACTATAAAGGACAAAGAAATGACCACGAGGCGCCTGACTTACGTTGGAAGTGCGTATGCAAATGTGTTGAAGTCTTCATTCGCAGAGCACAATCCTTATTGTAGGATTAGATTTGAAAGAAAATTTATATTTCAAGACCACCAAATGAAGGAGATGGATGCATCGCAGATTCGGTGTCACGCCGTTTGTGGCAGAAAAGGTTGCAAAGCAACATATGCTTTTCATGTTAATAGGGTACCGAAAAGTGCTCAGTCTGTATCCGTCGAAGTAATGTAAGAAGAAGGGAATCAATTATTTATCAGCCATTGTGTTCAATGTTTCATTTTGGATGTGCTATTGATTGTCTGATGTCTATATATTGTTATTTATAGCCGAATGAACGCCATTCAACATGATGATAAAAACGAGTGTGCGCCACCAGAGTTGGGCACGCGCACCCGGGCCGCCGGCCACCGGCTGCCGCCGGCCGCCGACTGAATCTTTGTGTGGCACCGGGGCACCAGGCCGCTGGCCACCAGCAAATTTGTGGGCACCGGGCCGGCCACCAGGCCCGCACCACAAATTTGTGGGCACCGCGGGCACCAGCCGCCGGCCACCACATAATTTGTGGGCCACCGGGGCACCTGGCGCTGGCCACCACATAATTTGTGGGCACCGGGGCACCTGGCCGCCGCCGCCACTGAATTTGTGCAACCGGCGGGGCACCAGGCGCTGGCCACAGCAATTTGTGGGCACCGGGGCCACCAGCCGCTGGCACCAAGCAAATTTTGTGGGCACGGGGCACCGGCCGCCTGGCCACCAGCAAAATTTTGGGCACCGGCGCCTCTGGCCGCCCGGCCGCCAGCAAATTTCTGGCACCGTGCCGCTGGCCACCAGTATAGTTGCTGGCAAAAGTTGGAGACATTAAATGAGATTCAGCTTCAGTTATTATGTACCTTTAGGTACATATTAAGAAGACTTTGTATGCGTCGTCTCTGTCGTCTGTCTGTCAACACGATAACTTTCGAACCGTTTGACATTTTGAAATTCTGTTTTCACCAATCGATAGATAAGGTCAAAGCGGAGGCTAAGTTCGCAGATGGGTTATCTGGGGTCACGGGAACAGGGTCAAATGATAAGCGCAACTAAATTGATAAGCGTGACATATAGCTTATGATACATCATTCGAAAGGTATTGCTCTACTGATGATGAATATGCATTGCAAATTCAAATCAGAACTTTCGAACAGGGGTCAAAGGTCACGATTAATGTTCCAAATGACCATTATAGCTTATGATATATCATTCGAAAGGTATTGCTCTACTGATGATGAATATGCATCGCAAATTCAAATCAGAGCTTTCGAACAGGGTCAAAGGTCACGATTAATGTTCCAAATGACCATTATAGCTTATGATATATCATTATTGCTGCTGATGATGAATATGCATGCAAATTGAAATCAGAATGTCAAAGGAGCTTATGCTACTGCAGTGCTGATACAAATATGCACTACAAATTGAAATCGGAAATTTCGAACCAAGGTCAAACTTTTAAATGACACAACTAGTGTGTGATATGTCATTCGAATGCTATTTTATAGATGATTTCACTTATGACACATTTTTATGTCCCAAAGTACACCCGCTAAAGGTACATCGCTACATCTCGAATTGTCGGGTTTATTTTAAATTATGTACCAATGCAAAAGCCCGGATTAACTTCAAGCTTGTCATATGTGTTAATTAGTGGCTGGGAATGATCGCTATTGATTTTCAGCTAAATTTAATATTTAGTTTGTGTTCAACTTAAATTTCAATCTTATCTACACTTAACTGGCCTCAAACAATTTAATGAACACTTAAAATTTAATTCAAATCTATTTTATTTAATAGAACACACTACCTAATTATAATATTAATTGAACGGTTACTCTGATACGACTTATCGAAGTTGACTGACTGGACAACGATTTATTGATTGTGAACGTATGAGCAAGCTCATTCCGTGTATAAATGCTTGTAGCCAGTAGAGTACAAACAAACAATATCACTTATCCTATTTAATTGCAGCTTATCCTCCTTAATTATCGTTTACCCTCCTCAGATATCTCTGATCCTGCTTCATTATCACTTATCGTCCTTAATTATGCGTATCACTTATTATTGTTGCTTATCTTCCATAATTATCACTTATCCTCCTTAATTGTTGCTTATCTTCCTTAATTATCACTTATCCTCTTAATTATAACTTATATTGCAATTGTCACTCCTCAATTACCACTTATGCTCCTTAGTTGTCACTTATCCTCCTTTATTGTCACTTATCCTCCTCAATTGTCACTTATATTCCTCAATTACCACTTATGCTCCTTAATTGTCACTTATCCTCCTTCACTATCTCAAATTCTACACGACAATGGTATTTGTAATTAGCGCCGGTCTCAATGGGGTATTGTGAGCATTTTGTTCAATGTATATTATTCCTATGATGAAATTTAATTATGATTAGTTAATTATGATTAAGTACGCGGATTTAGCTGAAAATCAATAGGGTTCGTCCCGTTGACCTAAACAATCAGTATGCCAAAGTTGATGTTGATTGGATTAGTTTTGTTTGAGTTATTGCACAGACAGACAGACAAACATCCTCCCACCCGCATGACGAAAATAAGCCCATATAAAACACATATAATATACATTCTGTTTGATTTAAATAACATGCTGGCACCTGTCCGCTAGCCACTACAGAATTTGTGGGCACCAGGGCACCTGTCCGCCGGCCACCAACAAATTTGTTCCGCAGCACCAGGCCGCTGGCCACCAAAATTTGTGGGCACCGGGGCACCTGGCCGCTGGCCACCAGCAAATATGTGGGCACCGGGGCACCTGGCCTGGCCACCACTGAATTTGTGGGCACCAGGGCACCCGCCGGCCACCAATAATTGTGGGCACCGGGGCACCATGGCCACCATTTGTGGGCACCGGGCACCAGGCCGCTGGCCACCACAAATTTGTGGGCACCGGGGCACCAGGCCGCTGGCCACCACAAATTTGTGGGCACCGGGCACCTGGCGCGGCCACCACATAATTTGTGGGCACCGGGGCACCAGGCCGCTGGGCACCGAGGTCCGCCGGTGGTCGGCGGCCGGCGAGCCAATTTGGCCGCTTGCCGCCGGTGCTGCCCACTCTGCTGCTGAGTCATTCTTCCGAGACAAGATTTCATTTCGGAGTGTCTCGATTTCCCCGTTAGTTCTTTTCAATTCGGTTCTCAGATCATTAATATCATCTTTATTTGACTGGATGCCTAAGCAATTTGTAGTATTATCTTTCAAAAGTAGTTCTACCTGCTCATATAACCGTGTAATTGCTACAGAATGGTCATTTCTTTCCACCTTTGTGGCAGTGGCACTATCTTCTACAGCTTGACGGAATTCCTGACGCTCTGCTTCCAAACTTGTCACTCGAATTTGAAGGACATTCAGGGGATGACTGGATCTCACGAATATTACGCCCAACTTCCGTAAAGTGCTGCGCATTAGGCTGAGAAAACGCGGAGAAATCTCCGCATTCCTGTTGATTTCAATGTAGCTAAACAGTAGAAAAATTTGTAATGCAGTGATATCCTTAACATATATATATGCAAATGCAAAAATGTACTCACGATTTAGATTGGCAGGCACATCGTCGCTTGCTGTGGATAAAACCACATAAAACACTGGCTACTATAAAAACAAAATGGGCATTTTGATCCCACAAAAAATTGTGCAATGTCAAAACACAACGAGAGCTTTTGCGTTGATGATCTCAAATGAATGTCTTTTTCTCAAAGCAAAGATCGGTACTTGTTCAAAGAGCTTTATCTCTTTTACTCATTTCTTTGTATAAATGTTTGTATTATGTGTGCAATTCATTTATTGCTTTAAACGTAATATAATATAATGCCTTCTTCCACTCATTTTTACATCACCCTACATACTTTCCTGTTCAAATTTTTCAAGATTTATTTTCAATTTACTACACTTTCTTCTCCTTTGAACGACGGATTTGAAGTGAGTTGCACATTCATTCCAGAAAACATCTTCATTTTCATAAAGAACTTCATTAGAAGCAGAAGCGTGCATATACACTATAACTTAACCACGTACAATATGCAATACGAATGTAACCAACTCCTCTTTTGAATGAACAGCGTCATGAGTCACTACTCCGTGTCATGCATCAAGACCTTGGTAGCAAGTCAGTGTGTAAATAGTAGTAATTCATACGAAATAAAATGTATCCTTCTTGTGTATTAGAAGCCCTTCGTCAGCCGTTGTTGTTTGCTTTCTGCTTTTAAATTATTTCTCATTGTTCAATATTATAGAGAGTTTTGCAATGTTTCTATTGTTAAAAACATGCAAACATTTAAACACCAGTTCGTCCATTGTGAACAATAAGATTAACATGATTGTAAAACCAAAATCTGTTTGTATGCTTTAAGTCAATCAAACCCCGAAAAATCAAACCGAAATTAGTCAGATGCTGACAAGTTTTGGGGTTTGCAAAGGAATACTTGGGAATTTCGATTCTTCGACACAAATCCCAAATACCTTCCCACTGTGGGCTGTCGTCTCCATTCAATGGGCAGGAGACGTTTGTAAAACTTGTGAGGATTTAATTCAACAAATTTGTAAGTTATACCATCAGCTACTCGAAGCCCAACTGCACCTTTCCTCCAAGTTGGGGGAGTTGAATGGGCTGTCAAACATTCAGAGGAATCAGTTTCTATAAATTGAGACGAGAGCTCATTGATTCCCTGGCCAAACAAGTGGGGATATCAAAAGCCGGAAGCTACGGAAATTATGAGAAAGAAATGTAAGATTGTTAAAAGATGATATTCCAATTGATAATTCAACTAACTAAACAAATATGATAAGTATATTTTTATTTTTCAGTTATGCAAGAGAGCCTTTGACTCCTTCATGAAACTGTAGGGAATGCCTTTTGCAAGCCATTCCCTACAGTTTCATGAAGAGTCAAAGGAGAGAATTTCAGTGTGAAAATGCTCCAAGTCGTTTTATCTGATGAGCAAACTGAAACGACATGTTTTGCAAATGCCATACAAATCCAAGGAATTAAGAAGGTAACTTAAATTGTACGTTTGTCGTATTTAAATTATAAACTGTAATAAATTAATAAGGTGTAAAAAATTTTGTTTAACAATACTTCGATAATTATTGATACAGAATATTTTTGTTAGCAAATATCAACACAAGGAGTAATGAACAGAAAACCTACGGAAGTGATATTTTTATTATTTAACATTCAAAACTGTTCAGATATATATTGACGTTGTTAAGATTTTTTATGATTGTTAACTAATCAAACTTTTTGAGAACATAGAATGTGTGGAACCTGGTTTGTATTCATGTATTTATTTCCTACCTGTAAATAGTGAACATTGTGGCTAAAACCATTCCAACTGGAGCTCAAATGGTTGTTGTTGGCAAAAGTAAAATCAGAACATTTTCCCAAGAAAATTATTTCCTACGGACTGATTTTATTTACTGAGTTATTTCCAGGAAGATAGTACCTAATTCCTTTATGTAATCATCAGACCAATGTAAAACTTGGTCCGCAATCTGGTAACGTTTATTACCTTGTGCATTTACTTTTGCTATGATTTCCATAAATAGGATGTATCAATAAATAAAAGTTTACTGCATATTAGTACACTAATTTTTACAACTTTTTTTATTAGTCATCATATATTATTTTTCCAGTGCCTTCACTGTTTTGAAGGAAGCATATTTTTAAAAGTAGATCCACTCTTTTCTAAACAGAAAAGATGGTTGTGCTAATATCTGAGAAACCCTTTGCTTGGAGCCTATTAAATTTGATCTAAAGTGGAATTGGATTTTGCGTTACCTATAAAACCAAATTTTAAAACTATGTTGGATTGCGATTAGAGTTTTTATCTTCCGCAGCAATTAAGTCGACATACTATTACAAACTCGTTTATTTCTCGATCGAAAAAATAGACGTATTGTTTAGCGCAGGAAATTGGTTTTAGAAGTGCAAAAGGCATCAATATTTAAAAAAGGGGAGTACAACAAATGAGCTCCAACCAATTTTGTTGCACACACACATCACAAGTTTACGCAACATATATAAAACAAAGCTATAACTATAAGCTGTAATCATTTCAACCTGTCTGGTTTTACGGTAACCTTAGCAGGTTAGGTATAGTGCGTTTTCACTTGAACACAAACATTTATTATGCTGTAAGCGTGCTCCATTTCAGTTGGACTAGACTTGGTAGCAACACGTTGGGGCTTTACCAAAACGTGTGTTTTCAAACACCTTTTCTAAACGATGAACGAATATTTCTCGTGTTTTGGTTTAATATTAATACAACCCCATCAACATAAAGTCTTTGGATGGCCTTCCAAGTTTCACATAAATAACCGCCTGTTATACGCAATCTGAATGAGCATCTGAAATTGTTTTCAAACTGTTTCATCAGTATCGCCACCCACGGCGAATTAGACTTCGTTCCCTTACTACAACCTATTCTACTAACGGACCACATACAACTTGACCAGAACATCAGTATTTCTAAGCCAAAACATTGTGAAGCCAACATCGTCATAACCAATCCTGTGTTGGAATCTGCCTGTGAATTTGAGATTCTTCATGCTCCTTCAACTTCCAATGGCCCCACCTAATTCGTCACGAGGAGACGGGTGTGGCAACAACTCTTTTCACAAGTAGGATGCATTACGATGTGTTGATATCAGAAGATCATCTTTCTTGCATTTCCCCATGGCAAAAAAGCGTATTACCAGTCACGTTTTATATTGAAGGAAAGAATCACCTGTCGACCACCAGCTGGGAACTTCTTCAATTTCAACTCAAACCGGAAAAATCCAATGGATACTCAATAACCAGTGTCTATCTTCATTGTCACCACTGTGCTGAATATCCGCTTTTCCCAATTAAAATACACGATTCTTCTGAGCATCCTTTGAAACCAAAAGTTTTGGAAGACAAAATAGCTGAATTTAACAGCAATACTAATTTAATCAAATGGGTGATACGAGTCAAAGACTTTAACCCAAAATAACCTATGGCCGCTTTCAATATCCAAAAACGCTGGATGAGCGACAATTCCTTTTTCGTGGTGGGAGCCTTCACAAACTCTCAGATGAAAGGTTGCTTTATAATATATTTGGAAACGCAACATACTTTGTGTTTGGAAATATATGTAAGAAATGCCCACCAGAGATGTTCTTCTGTACCCAGTCATCAAAAACAGGAAATGGCATGCTACCAAAATTTCCTGTATCCAATTCATCAAGAAAGTTTGCAGTGGATCAGCTGCGGTCATCTCCACGGTCAGCTTCCATTTCTGGAACTAGTTTCCTCATATAGAATAGTAGCTTGGGTGGCCATAGCAACTACACTTTTCTGCTTTCCTGTTATCTTTCTGGAAGTTGAGAAATTAACATTTTTCATTCGGGATTCAAAGTCGTTTCGAAGGCAGGATAAAATTCAAAATTCATTATTATATATTCGGTTTTTTGGCCCCACTAATTGAGCAAGGTCCTGATGCCGTTTCTACATCATTTTATGAAATTTCTTCACTCAAAGTTTGCATGGGAATTTATCTCCTCATGACTATCATTCTTAGTAATGGATACAAAGGGGAAAACATCACTAAATTAATATCGCCCATTTCCCCAGTTCCTTTTAGTACATTTGAGGAACTTATAGTTAACAAGTATAAGGTTTTAAGTTCCCCAGTCTCTGAAGGGAAGACGTTGCTTACCAAAAAAGATATGGAGGATATTCACGATCAAATATCAAAGCAGAACGGAACATACGACAGGAATGGATTTCATATTTTCAATTTAATTGGTCTGTATAATGGAAAACAATTTAATACCAAATTGGTGAGCAAATTGCATGCATACATTTCCAAAAGCCGCAATAGATCAACACATGAGAATTTTATTCTCAACAATACGCGAATAAATTTGAAGTTCCCAGAAGGTTACCCAAGTTGGATGCAGTTCTCAGGAATCGGACACCTGTACAATTGTAAGAATAATCCAAAAGTAGCAGTTGTTGCGGAAAAGGCAAAAATTGAAAAATTTCAGAGCATGTATGTTGCAAGCCATTTCAAGGAGAAAAATGTTTTTCCTCTGTCATTTGGAAAGGATGTGCTAGCAAGGATTTTTATAGGATTTGGGTTGGAGCACTGGATAAATCCTAAGATCAAAAAAAGATTCATGGCAATGTACACCTCGGGAATCATTGAAAGGGAAGAAAATTTCAATGAAACCATTTATAAAAATGAGGGTAGGCTGGTTGACATCCCGGTGATTAATGAGTTTCGCCCAAGCAGTTTAAGCAGTAGCATTCGAGTCGTTTTTCTTTTTCCCATTGTCGGTTTTTTGTTGGGGCCTATTTTATTTCTAAAAGAAATTGGGTTCGGAACCTTGAGGAAAAATCTTTTGACAAGACTAACAGTCCAGAAGGGAACAATGGTGCGTTCTTTCTCCATTTCATTGGCTGTTCTGGAATAATTTAAAGTTGAACAAAACATAGGTTTAATAAAAATGCAACACAGGTTTTGAAGCACTATTTTTATATTTAGCATTCATAATGCAAGGAAAATCACATAATTATATTCAGTGAAGAGCATTTACAATTTATGGCAAATACTATAATAAAAATTGCTTTGAAGGTCTACTCCTGCATTAAAAATGATAGTTTGGTGATTTGATGTAACATAACAATTAGAATAATTTTTATAATGACTCATTCATCATGGAAGATCTGAATGTATAATGCCTGAGCTGGCAATGCGTATTTTATTTAGCTTAGTTTTCAAAACAATTATATTACATTAGTTAGCATGACGCATGAAAGTACCTGAATATACAATACTATGATATATCGCTTCGTACGAAATTGCTTACATTTTGCTTGGCAACATACGATAAACACTTCTTAGAATTTATGCATGATACAATTTATTGGTCGATGTTGATTGCAACTTACAACTGCAACGATGAACAAAAACATTCAATTTTTCTTGTAATCATGCTTTTGTCACAATACTTTACTAATTTTTAGTTTCTGTCTTTAGTCCGCATTTGTAGCTGAGTCGTGCAACATTGATTCCAACCGCAAAAACAAGTTCCGTATTTTCTGTGTTGAATTGTAAAAACAGGAGTTTAAAAATGGAACGAGCAGCCCGACACTCAACTGCCCTATTCAACCTAAATTTGGTGTCGACTCGAGCACAACGTGCAGGTCTTTTTCAATTGGTACGTTTATTGCTATTGATTCAATTTAAAAAATACTGTGACGAAATTTTTTCCACATGTGGATAAGTCATACCGTTAAATTATTATAAAAGAGTAACAACAATCTTGGCATCACTGGTTCACGAAAATCATTTAGATCTAAGACAAAAAAATAAGGCAATTTCTTTAATACAGATGGTGGCAGCAATGATGGTGCCAGTAGTCATTATCTGGATGGTGCTCCCTTGTTTTAATGAGATTCGCGTTGTCATACTTGGGAATAGAAATCAACCTCATGATGTTTCATACGGTGAAGTGATGGGGTTAAGACTTGCCTACCAATCGGTCCTCTTATTGTATTATTTTCTCCTACTGCACTTTTCTATTGGAATAGTCAACGCTACGGAAAAGGTAGTTGCATAGCATGAATTTACAGTTTGCATATTTACAGTTCAGTTCAGATTTTAAAATGTTCATTTCTATTATCTTTCTTTAAAGCGCGAACCAGGGGGTTACAAAGAGCAGTTGTACACAGTCGTGGAATGCCTCTCTATTCAGCAGGCCTTCGGAAATTGGGAAAAACTCAATTTTTTAGGATGTTTCGCATATGCTGCTGTACCTTCTAATCACTTTTTAGAAAGTGAAGCCTTCATTTGCCTCTGGATTGGATGGGCGTTGTGGGCTTACGTCAGGTTTCAGGTTAATGACAGAATTCAGGATTTGGTAATTGAACTTGAGAAAATTACATCAGAAGAGTAGTTGTTTAACGATGTTGTCTAAATGTTTTTTTGTTTGGCACGTAATCAGTTCTTAACTTTATAATGGATATTCATATATGTTAAATACCTTCTATTATAATATTGTCTATTTACTAAATTGGAAATTATGATAACTATGATGTATGTCGATATGTGACGAACCTGATAGTTATACGACATACGTTATACTCCTGTCTTGGATTGAGTCCCTGCCGTTGAGTGATTTCCCAGCGTGATTAACTTTTATGAACTCTACTACGTTTTCTTATGATTATGAAGCTGATTCTTATTGTATTGTATGTTTTAAATCTTTACTTTCCTTAGAATAAAACTCCTTTAAACTACATCATGATATTTGCATAACCCATTTACTTTCATATTAAAACTTTCATGTTTAAATCACAATAAATGCCGAGTGAGCTCTGACGATCATGTTGCCAACGCTCAAAACTAATTTTAAAAGTTTTAAAAATCCTACGCATTTAAAATTAATTGCTGAACATGACAACTGTTCTTGCATGACATCAAGTTTCTTAAAACATGAATTTTTGGACGTTTTAAAACGATTTGTGCATAAAATTTATGGTGACGTCCATTAAACATATGAGCAAGAGTGGAGTTACAAACGTCTTGACTCTTTTGTGCCGTAGAAGATAAGCATTAGCGTTGAAGCTCAGTAACCTCCGGAAGAATTATTATTACCAGAGATAGCGGCCGTACCACTAGTGAATCGAATTAATTAAGTTATCACTGAAACGCTAGTAACCTATATAATAAATATAAAGTATAAATCAGACACTCTCAAATTAATAATGGTGATGGAGACTGGTAAAATATCTGCCCTTCAAATCTTTGACACGTTAAAAGGTTTACTTTAGTGTGTGCGGCATTAAACTGACTATAGCCTAGGCTTTCGAATGATATATCACATCCACTAAGTGTGTGCATTTGAGAAGTGCATGACCTTTGAGCCTCGGTTCGAAAGTTGCGATTTCAATTTGCAATGGCAATAATTACAATCAGGACTTCAGTAGCTTTCTAATAGTATGTCATAAGGCTATCGTTGACTTTGCAGACCCTGTTCCGAAACTCTGATTGAATTTTCGATGCAATATTCATAGCATCAGTAGAGAATACCTTTCGAATGAATATGATAAGGCTCATAAGGGTCATTTGAAACATGTAATCGTTGACCTTTTTGACGCCTGTTCGGGAAGTCTGATTTTGAATTTGGGCGATGCATTATTCATCATCAGTAGAAGGCAAATACTTATTCGAATGATGTCTATAAGCCTATATGTGACGCTTTCATTTGTCGCGGCTGTTCCCGTGACCCCAGATAAAACCCATCTAGCGAACTTAGCTCCGCTTTGACCTTATCTTCGTTGGTGAAGACAGAATGTCAAAAAGTCAAACGGCGTAAGGAGGAACACAAACGGGATGTCGAAAAAGCTAAAATTATGGAATCAGCAAGTGGCAGGTCATGTATACGAGAAAGGTCATCATGTGGATTTTGATAATGCATCAATTATTCAAAGGGAAACTCGGAAGCACAATCGATTATTCATGGAAGGACTTTACATCAGGGAAGCCACCAAACACAATGAATAGAAACGACGGAATGGAAATTCATGAAGACTGGTTGGACCTCTTGTTTACCAATAACAAAATTCCATAATTATAATAATTTAAATTGAAAAGTTGAATAATTTGGTTAAATAGGTTAGAAACAATTGTAGAATTTGTTAATGTCCTGAAGAAAGCGAGTTTTTGCAGAAAGCTAGACAATTAAATACTTATCAAAATGTCCTCTCAAACCGTTTCCTTTGAATTCATTAATGTAAGAGGATGGGAAGATTTGAAACGTAAAGTTACACACCAATACGGATTGGATCACTTCAAACAAATTCGAACTATTGAAAAATATGAAACAAAACTAACAAAATTGGAACATCATATTGGCTTTCTTATTCGATGCAAAAGGAATGAAATAATCCCAAAGGATTACGATTGAAGAATAATTTAAGAACAACATTCGTTTCTCCAAGTTCTTCATGAACACAAACTTGAAACTTTTGAAAGAAGTCATCCGGGATAATTTCGAAGAGAAGCATCAACTCATCAACACATCAAAACATCTGAATACCGAAATAAGAACTAAAATGCCAAATTTATGGGGTTCCATATGCAGACTAATCTCGTACTCAAAATCGAAAACAGAATCAATCATCAACAGCGTCATGAATTAAAATGGACCATCTTCAGCATGAAAAATCTCGAGCCAAGTAAAAAGTCATGCGACACAAACTGATGTTGTAAATCTAAGCAGTTTCAACTCACGGATCAAGAAATAAACGTACTGAAGCTAGGACTGAATTTTGCTCTTC
>LJIJ01003446.1:0-19088 GCA_001718145.1 Orchesella cincta | reverse complement strand
AATTAATTACGATGAGCTATAAAGTAATATAAAGGGGCTGTTTCAGACATTTTGACCAAGTCAGGTTTTAAAATTTCAGCAACTCAAAATTCTATTTGTCAGGAAAAGCAGTGTTTGAACTCTCCAGCAAAATATGAGCCGTACAAAATAAATCAGTAGAATAAATTTTCTGGTCCACTGACAGTTGTGTAGCAATGCATGGACTTTCGAATAAGACATTGCTCGAGTCAATGCGTCATTTGGTTTCTAAACTGTGTTAAACGGCGATTAAATTTGTGTCCCGACTTCTCGCGTCTACCTTACTCCACCATAAGTAGATTTCCATAGAGTAGATTTGCATGTCTCATGGGATTTGCTCACACACATAATAAATTTATAAACGTGGTAAGCCACTGATAAGCTACATAATCCGCTGCTAGGCTGAAAGTTAAATTATTGCACGTATGTTCAGTTTTACCTCGATGCATTCGATTCAACCGACCGCACAGAGCTTCAGGAGACGTGAATGGTGGCCAAAAGTCCAATTTAATAAGATAATTTTCCTGCACAAATTTCGGGTTTTTTATTTTCGGATCGTGTAGGCCACATCGAAATGTGCTAGAAAAAAAATTGACAACAAAATTCATCAACTAATTGTTGAAAAGTTTATTGAAAAACTACCAAAAACCTATAGTTTGCCAACGTTTTGGTGTCTAACTTCGGTTGCGCTATCCTTAACTTTTTTCCCTTTATACAGTTCCTTCTGCAACCGTTTTGGAACATAATGCCGTTGGAACCAAGTGGTTATGAGCAGCGCATCTCCGGTAATTAAATATTGAAAGGTGACCACTTTTGAGCTATCAGCAAGTAGAGATGACCGACTATTTCTCAAAGCGGAACGTCATTTTCAGTCATATTTTGGATTTGCCTGAAATTGATGTATGTTGTGGCACATAAAGTTGTGCCACCGTACCAAGTTTCAGATTTTTTGAAGTGCCCGTTTCGGAGATATTCAAAAAACGGGTAACTTCGGTTTTTTCTCTTTTACAAGTAAATTACTAAAGATGTGACCGTAATTTTTTTGCATCAAACGTAATTCTGCATGTAAAATAAAGCAATGTGTCAATTTTAAAATTGCTTATCAAAAAATACTAATATTAACTATTATTGAAATAGTACATAATAATTTATTAATATTGTTACATTAGATTGTACATCACCGTATAATGTTTTTTACAGTGTTTGTCCTTCGAGTCTAGTTATTTAAAGCATCGAAATCAGGTTACATATTGTCCTTCGCGTCCTAAAAACTTTAAAAACCACGTTTCGTCCTCGAGTCTAGATAATTTAAGAATCAATATCTCGTTACTTATGGTCCTTCGAGTTACCATAACTTAAACATTCGAAAAGTCGTAGCGTTTGCCTCCGGCTCCAGATAACTCAAACATCCATATCTCGTGTATTGTATTGTATTTATGGATGGAACACAATAAATTCGAAACTCCGCCGACTTAATCCACGTAAATTTGGATTTGACAGACGTCGCATTTGCTACTCAGCAGATTGCCAAAACCTCTGCGTGAAAGACAGTGGCTGAACTTCCAAGTGGGATAGCCAGATCCATCTACTCACCTCCCCAAGCGATTATTGCGGCTGCCAAGTTCTACCATCGTGTCTAGACCCATCCGTGTAGCATACGACATAGTCAATGCCATGATTTGGAGACCCTCGTTTTTCCCATTCCTTCCTGTTCGGATAATAAATATCGAAACCACCTTCCGGCCGTGTTGCGCTAAGGTCACATGGCCATGCAAGTAAGCTCTCAGGCTGCTTTTGATGTGTCCGGGGCTTCGAATACCGCTGCGGTCGTTTCCAAAAATGAACTCCCTGCTCGCCCTGCTAATCGTCCTTGGCTCTGTGTTAGTACGGGGGAAGTAATACTATAGTTGTTGTCACGACGGAGATGGCTATAACACTGCCGCACTCCCTTTAGTGTTTCCCTTCACTATTTGGGAATATGCACCTATTGGTAAAACGGATTAGTTTAGAAAAAATCCTAATAATAATGGATTTGTCGACCCTAGTGCATCGTTTGAGCAGGCTCCTAAGATCGGTGTGAGCAGGCACCTATGATCACGGAGACCCACAAATACATTGGTGACATGGCTACTTAGTGATGGAAGTTCATTACTCATTTCACAACACGCGTTGATGGGGTTACCCCTTGTGAGACGACAATAGTCAACTTTTTCCTTCCACGCCGGTGCATTGTTTCTTGTGCGGCTGCCTGGCTTATACCCTGAAAGGCAGGATTCTTAGTAGGGACTTCAGTGCCTTCGTTAGTGTCAATATCTCACTTGGTCCTTCGAGTCCGGATGACTATAGCATTGATGTCACTAACACATGGTCCGTCGGGTTCAGGTTATTCAAGCATCAATATCTCGAAAACAAATGGTCCTTTGGGTCCAAACTTGCAACGTTTGGTCCTTCGAGTCCAAATGCGTGGTTTCGGCCTGCTGTAGCCATCATCAGGATGAGAGCATCACTCATCGACCCTTTGGCCCCCTGATTAGAGCCTGTAGGACGGCGTTTTCATTACAACCCTTGTATTAAAGCCGTACTTAAAGCATGTAGCGTATTAAAGCTGTTATTAAGCCCGGAACGTTCCAGCGCTTTCGGTTCGCTCAATTTTCAATATCATCGAACTGCTGAAACTGTTCGTGAAACATATCTTCTTCGTTCTGAAGTTGAACATCGTCAGATGTACAATGGTAGTCGTCTTCTAAAAAGTCGTCTTCTGGGAACAATTTTACTGGCGATGACATTTTGATGTTTCCTGCAGGTGGTAAACGGGGGTGACAGCAATAATTCAATGACCGCTTGTGGAAGTGGGTCTTTCCGTAATTTCGTCTGTTTTCACTTAAAGAATGAGACGAAATCTGTGGATCAGACGATTCCATTGCACGAAGGAACGTGTCCTTCATATTTGCTATGCGATAAATATTTCTAGCATGAAACAGCCGATCTCTTCTATACAGTTTATTTTTAGACTCGCTGGCATGTTCGGAAAGCATGCCCAATGGCAGTGCACTGTTTAAGATAATGTCTTTACCATGTATCAGTATTTTATGCAATGTTGCACTCATATAATACCAAGGGTATTTTTCAACATATAAACGCGCAGTCTCTATACAGTAATCACCAAATTTTTCGGAATCGATTGCGTAATTATGATTTGGATATCAAAATTCTGAATCTTCAAGCAGCTCCAAGTCAATCCAATATGGCACCAAACTCCTCAAATCTTCTAAAAGCGTTCTTTGCTGTGTTCCCATCATTGGAATTTCCACTGCCTCCTGAAGCAGGAAAATCCACCAAAAGTTGCATGTGTTGGTAAAGTTCTTTTTGGAATATTCTTTCCTTGCCTCGCGGATATCTTTTCAGTGTCACTTCTTGCTTGCCATTTCTGATTGTCCATTTTGTACGCAATATGCAGAACATTTTCTAAAAGCCTAATGTACGCATGCATGGGATTGATTCCATGTTTAAGGTGACCTGGCTTTGGGGCGAATCGTTGTGTGCCAACGTTTGACAACTCATTAAATGTCTTTGGAGTGGCATGACATATAGGACATGATTGACTTGCACGAGTGCCTGTGATGGCATTTAAGACTTTTCCGTCAATGATTGTCAAGAAGCAGTCAAAGTTTACATGAATGCATGTAGAGGTCTCAGATGATATATATTGAAACGGTTCTAGTTGGCTATTTCACACTCGATGGATGCTTTGGTGGCTTTAATAAGTTCCTCGTTTCTTTAACAAATTCCATACTAATCGGCCTACAGAATCGGACGGATTGTGGCACGATGTTACGCCACAAGATTCTACCATTCTCGTTAGGTATAGAGCTCCTCTGTATAATCTGAAGAGGTATTAAAGTACAAACAAACAAAGACGAATCCGACATTGGGCCAGACTGTTCCATGCTATCAGGTCCTCGCGAAGTCATGCGCATTTTATAGTTGGACTGACCTGTTGTACCATCGAAGCCCCAACTCAACTGCAACACAAACTCTGTGCTATTGTGTTGCTTTAATATAGTTCGAGTACTTCATCACACATTTCAAGGAGTCTACGACACGTTAAATTTAACAAAGATTTGAAGTTTAACCTTTGCAAACCTATCTTGTACTTCAATATCCGACTCAGAAGGTCTAATTTCTGCCTTTGCGGCAAGAACCCGGTGATAGCTAGGATAGAGCTGGACGTTATGATTTAGAGCTCCATGTCGCAATTCGTTATATTGGTTTAACGTAAGACCCTGATCCAATATAAGTCGTAACGCTTCTTGAGGTGAGTATTCAAAAGGTAGCTTATCGGATTCTTTTTTCTCTCATCTTTTTCATTAAAAACTTTAGTTTTCCTGGAGTTCCTAGGCAGTACTGAAACACTTTCTGCATATCTAGTTTGTTTGGAAAGTTGCTGGCTTTTACAATTCCTACAATTAGATCTTCAGGTGGAACTTGACTGGTTGAGGCTACAGCTTCAGCCAGTTTTTGCCTTTTCGACCGATCCAATACCTCAGCATATCTTTTGATTGTCGACCTGTCACTTTTTCGAAGCAGCAGCTGGTGCCTCCACAGGTACGCTTGAAGTTTCAGGTTTACTTTAAAGGGTTCTTCGGATGGAAACTGTCCTCTTGGGTTTTTTATCTTTTTTGCTCTAGATCGTAGGTTTTTACGGCGGTAATGATTTTACCTTGCTCATATTCATTGAATTTGAAGTTGTGTTCACCTTCCAGGTGATTGACATAATCTTCTTCTGAGACATTCTCTTGGCTTTTAAAAAAGTCTAAAACTTGCATTTTCTTACTAAGTTCGTGGAACCCGCTTAATGGACGAACCAGTAGAGGTATACGCTGGTCGGCTCCCCTTGCGCTTGAAACCACTCCCGCGAGCTCAGGAGGGTCGGACGAGGCGCTATCCTCGACATCGTGGTCGTCATCCAGTGGACGATCTGCAGGCAAGCCTGCCCTGCTCCCCTTGTGTTTGAAACACCTTCCACGAGCTCAGAAGGGTCGGACGAGGCGCTATCCTCGACATCGTGGTCGTCATCCAGTGGGATCTGCAGGCAAACTCTGCCCTGCTCCCCTTGGGTTTGAAACCACTCCCGCGAGCTCAGGAGGGTCGGACGAGGCTTTTTCCTCGACTTTGCATTGGTGGGCCTCTCGCATGAAACCGACACGAGGACAGGGGCCCTCCTCATGATCTCTTGCATAGCCTCCGCCGGCCGAGACACCGACGGATTGCCCCCAGGCAGGTCGGGTTGTCCCAATTGGGTACCTGCCTGAGGCGACAAGGGGGGACTCTTGTCAAAATCCATACCACCCCCTCGGAGCTGCTTCCTCCACGCAGACCTTAAACCGACCGGGTTTATTTACAGCTCCGGGGCCCTTCCCGGTCGGGAGCTATCTATATTCTTTGATAGCTGATTAGTCTGCGTTTCATTGGAAGAGTGCAAAGGGCCGGATGGCCCTTTGCCGGGGGTATAAGGGAAATCTACTTTGACCAATCCTATCTAGGGCATCTCCTGTGGATTCCTGCTACGATCACCACCGCTCCCTGCCGGATCGTCGCATCCCATACGGGTGCTCCCCAGCCTCCAGGGTGATAGTGACTTCACAAGTCACCACAGGGCGACATTGTAAGGGCGCACACTAGCATTCCCGTCGGGGACTGCAAGTGGGCCCATCCCAAAAGGGACACGTCGCCGCCAAGGTCAAGAGCCGTATACCGGGCTCCACTCGGTTTAAAAGCCATATACCGGCAAGACTCGTTTAAAAGCCATATACCGGGCTAGACTCGGTTTAAAAGCCATATACCGGGCTAGACTCGTTTAAAAGCCATGTATAGACTCGGTTTAAAATATATTTATATGGATGTACTCAAATAAGTAATTTAAGTTTATATTTGATTAAATAAAGGAATCCTTGCAGGATACCAAACAAGGGGAGCCAGATCTATCAGTGGTAGTTTAATATTAAGTTATAGAAATCGACATTTTTTCAATACATAATTTAAATAAATGTCATATTCATATGATCAAAATGATAAATGATCTGTCCCGTTAAATCTAATTTTACAGAACTGAAATCGCTAGAACATTTAAGAATATGTGTAAAAGCTTATGGAACCATTCGTTACTAACTTTTTATTCCAAGTAGTAGTAAATAGTTGAGTACTAATATATTTTCGTAATTATAGATAAGTTATTATAATATTTAGCAAAATTGATGCATCACACATGCTGAAATACGCTTGATGCAGAAGTTACGGTTACTTATGTAGTTTGCAAAAGAAAAAATCCGAATTTACCCGCTTTTTCGAATAACTCCGAATCGGGTATTTTTAAAAATCTGAAACTTGGCACGTGGCTTAACTTGATGTGCCCTACAACATATATCAATTTCAGACAAATCAAAAATATGACACAAAACGTCATTCCTATTCGAGAAATAGTCGGTCATCTCTACTCGCTGGTAGTTCAAAAGTGGTCACGTTCAATATTTAATTGCAGGAGTTGCACCAATCATAACCACTTGGTTCCAACGGCATAATGATCCAAAACGGTTTTGACGGGCCCTGTATGAAGGACAAAAATTTAAGGAAAGTGCAAACGAAGTGAGACACAAGTATGTTTGAAAACTATAGGGGTTTGGCAGTTTTTTAATAAAATTTCAAAAAATTTGTCACTGAAATTTTTTGTCAATTTTTTTTCTAGCACATTTTGATGTGGACTACATGATCCAAACTTAAAAACCCCGACTTTTGTTCATTAAAATTACCCTACTAAAATGGACTTTTTGCCATAATTCGCGTCCCTTGAAGCTCTGTGTGTCGTTGCTGCTTGTAATTCAAGCCCTTCTCATCCTGAGTCTTCACTCTATGACTTTTTGTGATTACATAATAACAATTAATTTTGTGCGTCACCTCCGAACAAAGACGAAACGCTTGCATGCATGTAAGCTAGTAAATTAAAATGATCGTATCGGTTGTCAGCTTATCATTTGAGAGTTATCATGGTCTTGTTGACTTCTTGCTTCAGTTTCAACTCGAGCAACATATTGGAAAGCAGTTCTCAGTTTGTAAATTTCTGGAGTTTTCGTAACTAATGCTTCACTGCTTGTGAATGTGACTATGACCCAGGAAACAATAATATATAATGCAGTTTTCAGGGTTCACTCAACGTCAATTTTGCTAAAAATGGAAGGGGAAAAGCATTAGCTGAGTAGAGTAAATACTGAATTCATCTTAGAAAATTTCACATCTTGAAGCTAAAAAGTGGCGAGGTAGACTCGAAATTTTGACATGAAGTCTGGTACACTACCCTCAGGATGTCAATAACGGACTTGGGCATATGGTTGCGACCAGATTTGTCGTCCCCCATCCAAACTGAGGGAGTTGAAACGAAACGGATTCCAGTCTTCAATTATTCTCTTGGTAATAGTGCAAAAACAAATGAGCAATGGATGCAGATGCAACTCAACGGAATGGATAGCATTGAAGATATAAATATATGTTTTAGCCTGCTTCTAATATGCTCCTTGAATTCCAATGTTCTTGAAATAATTACTAACATATAATATATAACTAACTACACATTAAGATGCATTTAGAATACATTAGGAGCTCAATAATTTTATTCCAAAACATCACATATACCATTATGCTTAACAGAAATGGATTATTATAAAACTACAGTAAAAAATGGCAATGAGAAATGATCTAAAAGCTATTGGAGTCCAACCACGTCCATTCTACGGAGCACGCACATATCCCCACTAACTTTGGCACCAGAGCTGACAGAAACCATTTTGAGCTTCGGTAAGTCATTCCAAATTCCTTGCTCCCGTAATTCACGAGCAATGGCTGCTTTCCTATTGAGAACACTACAGCCGATTAATCGGCTGTATGTCTCTCATAGGAAAGCAGCGCGATTGCTCGCTGAATTACGGGCAGCACAAGGAATTTGGAATGACTGCCCGAAGCCTCAAAATGGTTTCTGTTAGCTCTGGTGGCCAAAGTTAGTGGGGATGTGTGCGCGTGCCTCCGTAGAATGGACGTGTTGGACTCCAATCCTTTTAGATCATTTCTCATTGCCCATTTTTACTGTTAGTTTTTATAATAGTCCATTTCTGTTAAGCATAATGGTATATGTGATGTTTTGGAATAAAATTATTGAGCTCCTAATGTATTTCTATGCCATCTTAATGTGTAGTAGTTATATATTATATGCTTAGTAATTATTTCAAGCAACATTGGAATCTCAAGGAGCATATTAGAAGCAGGCTAAACATAATATTTATATCTTCAATGCTATCCATTCCGTTGAGTCCTGCATCTGCATCCCATTGCTATTTTTGTTTTTGGGCCACTATTAGCAAAAGAATAATTGACACGACTGGAATCCGTTTCCGTTCGTCCAACTCCTCAAGTTTGGAATGGGGACCGAGACACCTGGTCGCAACTACTACTGCCCAACGTCCCGTTCCATCTGACCACTCCTGAGAACGCGTCAGCTGCTACCAGCCTTCACCTGTCAAAATTCTCCGACGTGCTACCTCGCCACTTTCTTAGCTTCAAGATGCTGAAATCTCTTCCAAAGATGAATTCAGTATCTTTTACTGCTACTCCAGCGCTATGCTTTTCCCCCTCTCTCCATTTTTTAGCACATTCCGAGCGTCTGAGCTGAACCCTCGAATAACCTGCCACTTATACTATTAATTGTTTCCTGGCCTCACTCAGTCACCCATTCAGCCAAGGCACGTCGAACGCATAGCTTTACGCAAAACTCAGAAATTTCACACTGAGCAACCTGGTTTCCCAATATCGCTTGCTTCGCCGTTGAAACTGAAGGGCAAGAAAGTCAACAAGAGCTCATGATAACTCTCAATCGCCACTCACACCTGCCACCACCGCCCGATCGCATCCATTCTAATTTACATAGCTTACATGCATGCACGCGTTTCCGTCCTTCTTGTCTCGCGCAGGCTCGACGCCCAACAAAAATTAACTTGCTTATCTATCTAATCCACAAAAGTCATCAGACTGAAGACTCCAGGACTGAGAAGGGCTTCGACATTCACAAGCCAGCCAGCACAGAGCTTCAAGGGACGCCGAATTATGGCAAAACGTCATTTTAGTCAGGCGCTATCTCCTACATGCAACACACACCATCGGGTTCTCTTTAGTCTTGGATCATCGTAGTCACATCAAAATCGTCTAGAACAAACATTCACCAAAAACTTTCAGTCGCAAATCTTTTCTCGACACACTTTACCTACACACTGATATCTACGTTTCAACACTACCCTGCTCGTTCCTTTTCGCTCTTGCAGCAGCTCCTTACCCAACTCTCTTTCCGTCTTCCATACCCAGCGCCGCCCCTCCACCCACGCCCTCTCCTCCGCGACTCCATCCCTACCCCTCCGCCCCGCTCTCCGGCCAACCACCCTCGGCTCTACTCCGCCCTCTCCGCTCCGCACCACTCCTCGCACATCCTCACCCCACTCACCTCTCGCACCCGCGCTCGCACCACCCTCTCTCTCGCACTACCCCCCAGCCCGCACGCTCACGGCCATCGCCCCACCCGACCCTCCCCATTCTCCTACGACATAGGACACTCGCCACGCTCTCTCTCGTCGCCTCTACCTCCTCTCTCGCACTCTCTCGCTCACTCCGAACCCATCTCGATATCACCCTCGCTCTCGTCACGCCGCGGCCAGCTCAACGCCTCCTACCCCCCATCAACGCGCCCCCTCGCCCTCTTCACAGCTTCTCAGCACTCTTCCTCTACACACACACTCCACCCCGCTCACGCGCACGCTTCTCACTCTCCGCACACCCACGCGGGCTCACACATTCGGATTTTTTCAATCTTCTCGCACACACACACTCACTACACGCTCACACACGCTACTCCTCGCACTCAAGCGCTCACCTCTCTCCACGCACTCGCTGCTCTCGCACTCGCACTCAACTCTTGCTAAATTATTATAATAGCCCCCTCCCCTTATCTATAATTACGAAAATATATCACGCTACTCAACTACTTTACTATACTCCTGGAATAAAAGTTAGTACACCGACACTCGCTTCCACTACACCTCTCTCTCACACCATATCTCTCTCCCACCACTCGCTTCTCTACCTGCACTCTCCTCCACGCTCTCTCGCCTCACCCACCACTCCCCTACCGACTCTTCCCCCTCCGCACCACGCCTCCACTCTCCTCTCACCTCTCCCTCTCCATCAACTCACTCACACTCCTCGCCAAACTCTCCCTCTCACCAATACCCTCGCCTCTCGCCCACACCACACACTCGCCTCGACTCTCCTCTATGACTTTAATATTAAACTACGCACTCAGAAGATCTGGCTGCCCCTTGTTTGATTATCCGCAAGGATTCCTATTTATCAAATATGAAACATAAATTACTTATTTGAGAACATCCTATAAAATATTTTAAACCGAGTCTAGGCCCGGTACATGGCTTTAAAGGCGAGCTTAGCCCGGTATTGGCTTTTAAACCGAGTCGCCCATTAAACCGATAATCATGGCTTTTAAACCGAGTGGAGGGCCCGGTATACGGCTCTTGACGCTTGGCGGCGACGTGTCCCTTTTGATGGGCCCACCTTGCAGTCCCCGACGGGAATGCTAGTGTGGCGCGCCCCTAACAATGTCGCCCTGTGGTGACTTGTGAAGTCATCATCGCCCTGGAGGCTGGGGAGCACCCGTATGGGATGCGACGATCCGGCAGGGCGGTGGTGATCGTAGCAGGAATCCACAGGAGATGCCCTAGATAGGATAGGTCAAATAGATTTTCCTTTACCCCCGGCAAAGGGCCATCCGGCCCTTTGCACCTTCCAATGAAACGCAGACTAACAGCTATCATATAGATAGCTCCGACCGGGAAGGGCCCCGGAGCTGTAAATAAACCCGGTCGGTTGACGGTCTGCGTGGAGGAAGCAGCTCCGAGGGGGTGGTGGTATGGATTTTGACAAGAGTCCCCCCTTGTCGCCTCAGGCAGGTACCCAATTGGGACAACCCGATCTGCCTGGGGGCAATCCGTCGGTGTCTCGGCCGGCGGAGGCTATGCAAGAGAGTCATGAGGAGGGCCCCTGCTCCTCGTGTCGGTTTCATGCGAGAGGCCCACCAATGCAAAGTCGAGGAAAAAGCCTCGTCCGACCTCCTGAGCTCGCGGAGTGGTTTCAAACCCAAGGGGAGCAGGGCAGAGTTTGCCTGCAGATCGTCCACTGGATGACGACCACGATGTCGAGGATAGGCGCCTGCGTCGACCCTTCTGAGCTCGTGGAAGGTGTTTCAACACAAGGGGAGCAGGGGCAGAGCTTGCCTGCAGATCGTCCACTGGTGACGACCACGATGTCGAGGAATAGCGCCTCGTCCGACCCTCCTGAGCTCGCGGAGTGGTTTTTCAAGCGCAAGGGGAGCCGACCAGCGTATACCTCTACTGGTTCGTCCATTAAGCGGGTTCCACGAACTTAGTAAGAAAATGCAAGTTTAGACTTTTTAAAAGCCAAGAGAATGTCTCAGAAGAAGATTATGTCAATCACCTGGAAGGTGAACACAACTTCAAATTCAATGAATATGAGCAAGGTAAAATCATTACCGCCGTAAAAAACCTAAGATCTAGAGCAAAAAAGATAAAAAACCCAAGAGGACAGTTTCCATCCGAAGAACCCTTTAAAGTAAACCTTGAAACTTCAAGCGTACCTGTGGAGGCACCAGCTGCTATCGAAAAAGTGACAGGTCGACCAATCAAAAGATATGCTGAGGTATTGGATCGGTCGAAAAGGCAAAAACTGGCTGAAGCTGTAGCCTCAACCAGTCAAGTTCCACCTGAAGATCTAATTGTAGGAATTGTAAAAGCCAGCAACTTTCCAAACAAACTAGATATGCAGAAAGTGTTTCAGTACTGTCTAGGAACTCCAGGAAAACTAAAGTTTTTAATGAAAAAGATGAGAGAAAAAGAATCCGATAAGCTACCTTTTGAATACTCACCTCAAGAAGCGTTACGACTTATATTGGATCAGGGTCTTACGTTAAACCAATATAACGAATTGCGACATGGAGCTCTAAGTCATAACTTCCAGCTCTATCCTAGCTATCACCGGGTTCTTGCCGCAAAGGCAGAAATTAGACCTTCTGAGTCGGATATTGAAGTACAAGATAGGTTTGCAAAGGTTAAACTTCAATCTTTGTTAAATTTAACATGTCGTAGACTCCTTGAAATGTGTGATGAAGTACTCGAAGCTATATTAAAGCAACACAATAGCACAGAGTTTGTGTTGCAGGTGAGTTGGGGCTTCGATGGTACAACAGGTCAGTCCAACTATAAAATGCGCATGACTTCGCGAGGACCTGATAGCATGGAACAGTCTGGCCCAATGTCGGATTCGTCTTTGTTTGTTTGTACTTTAATACCTCTTCAGATTATACAGAGGAGCTCTATACCTAACGAGAATGGTAGAATCTTGTGGCGTAACATCGTGCCACAATCCGTCCGATTCCGTAGGCCGATTAGTATGGAATTTGTTAAAGAAACCGAGGAACTTATTAAAGCCACCAAAGCATCCATCGAGTGTGAAATAGCCAAACTAGAACCGTTTCAATATATATCATCTGAGACCTCTACATGCATTCATGTAAACTTTGACTGCTTCTTGACAATCATTGACGGAAAAGTCTTAAATGCCATCACAGGCACTCGTGCAAGTCAATCATGTCCTATATGTCATGCCACTCCAAAGACATTTAATGAGTTGTCAAACGTTGGCACACAACGATTCGCCCCAAAGCCAGGTCACCTTAAACATGGAATCAATCCATGCATGCGTACATTAGGCTTTTAGAAAATGTTCTGCATATTGCGTACAAAATGGACAATCAGAAATGGCAAGCAAGAAGTGACACTGAAAAGATATCCGTCGAGGCTAGGAAAGAATATTTCCAAAAAGAACTTTACCAACACATGCAACTTTTGGTGGATTTTCCTGCTTCAGGAGGCAGTGGAAATTCCAATGATGGGAACACCGCAAGAACGGCTTTTAGAAGGTTTGAGGAGTTTGGTGCCATATTGGAGTTTGACTTGGAGCTGCTTGAACGATTTAGAACCATCCTTATATCTATAAATCATAATTACGCAATCGACGCAGAAAAGTTTGGTGATTACTGCTTGGCAACAGCGCACCTTTATGTTGAGAAGTATCCATGGTATTATATGAGTGCTACGTTACACAAAATTTTAATTCACGGCAAAGACATTATTTTAAATAGTACATTACCGTTGGGCATGCTGTCGGAACATGCTGGCGAATCTAAAAACAAACTTTATAGAAGAGATAGACTATTTCATGCAAGGAAAATTAATCGTATAGCTAACATGAAAGACACGTTCCTTCGTGCAATGGACACCTCTGATCCACAGATTTCATCACTGTCTTTAAGCGAAAAGCAGAAGAATTTGCGGAAAGACCCACTTCCCTCAGCGGTTATTGAATTATTGCTGTCACCCCCGTTACCAACTGCAGGAAACACTCAGAATGTGCCATCGCCAGTCGAATTGTTCCCAGAAGAAGAGGTTTTAGAAGACGACAACCATTTTACATCCGACGATGTTCAACTTCCTAACGAAGAAGATATGTTTCACGAACAGTTTGAACAGTTCGATGAGTTTGAAAATTGAGTGAACCGGCAGTACTTGCACACTGTATGCTTAAAAACCGCTTTAATACGCAATATGCTTTAAGTTAGGCTTTAATACGCTATACGCTTTAAGTTAGGCTTTAATACGCTATACGCTTTAAGTTAGGCTTTAACACAAGGATGTTATGAAGACGCCGTCCTACAGGCTATTAACAGGGGGGCCCAAAGGGTCGATGAGTGATGCTCTCATCCTGATGATGGCTAAAGCAGGCCGAAACCCATAAATTTGGACTCGAAGGACCAACTGTTATGACATCTGGAGGTTTGAGTTATCTGGACTTGAAGGACCAAATGTTACGATATTTGGAAGTTTGAGTCATCTGGACTGTGAGGGACTGGACTTGAAGGACCGAATGTTACGATATTTGGAAGTTTGAGTTAGCTGGAGTTGAAGGACCGAATGTTACGATATTTGGAAGTTTGAGTTAGTGGACTCGAAGGACCAAATGTTACGATATTTGGAAGTTGGTTATCTGGACTCGATTACGATATTGGAAGTTTGAGTTATCTGACTCGAAGGACCAACTGTTACGATATTTGGAAGTTTGAGTTATCTGGACTTGAAGGACCGAATGTTACGATATTTGGAAGTTTGAGTTATCTGGACTTGAAGGACCGAATGTTACGATATTTGGAAGTTTGAGTTATCTGGACTTGAAGGACCAAATGTTACGATATTTGGAAGTTTGAGTTAGCTGGACTCGAAGGACCAACTGTTACGATATTTGGAAGTTTGAGTTAGCTGGACTCGAAGGACCAACTGTTACGATATTTGGAAGTTTGAGTTATCGGGACTTGAAGGACCAAATGTTACGATATTTCGAAGTTTGAGTTATCTGGACTCGAAGGACCAAATGTTACGATATTTGGAAGTTTGAGTTATCTGGACTTGAAGGACGAATGTTACGAATTTGGAAGTTTGAGTTATCGGATCGAAGGACCAAATGTTACGATATTTGGAAGTTTGAGTTATCTGGACTCGAAGGACCAAATGTTACGATATTTGGAAGTTTGAGTTATCTGGACCAAAATGACAAGAGATCAAAGCGAAGAATTACGTGACTTCGAAGGACTGAAACACTATATACAGCAAGTTAAAAAGCTCGTGTTCGGCCTTCGCTTTTCTACACGCATGTATGTGTCGAAACAAGTCATCAATTCAACCATCTTTTATTGAATGATTACAAAATAACCCACCTTCCGAACATTCCTATTCTGATTACTTTGGACCAAGCAGCGTTTTCCTGCTTATCTATTCAAAATGCATGTGACCAGTACTAGGTAGCAGAGTTTAAGTACGTGAGTGGCTTGAAGAAAAACTCTGCCTCCAAGTATCTGTTGCATGTATTTTGAATACATGAAGTAAGAAAATGTTACATGGTCCAAAGTAACTTGTTTCGACTTTTATGTTTAGATATTGGTCGTTTTAAAGTACAAATTTTTCTTTAAATTTCTTTAAATTAAATTTTTGTCTTAGTCTTTTTGGAATACGTCTTCAGATTTTGTTTTCCTTGGTTAAAAAGGGAATTGCGTTACATATGCGGTAGTTTTTTTTGGTAAAAGAAAAAAATCCGAATTTACCCGCTTTTTCGAATAACTCCGAATCGGGTATTTTTAAAAATCTGAAACTTGGCACCGTGGCTTAACTTGATGTGCCCTACAACATATATCAATTTCAGACAAATCAAAAATATGACACAAAACGTCATTCCTATTCGAGAAATAGTCGGTCATCTCTACTCGCTGGTAGTTCAAAAGTGGTCACGTTCAATATTTAATTGCAGGAGTTGCACCAATCATAACCACTTGGTTCCAACGGCATAATGATCCAAAACGGTTTTGACGGGCCCTGTATGAAGGAAAAAAATTTAAGGAAAGTGCAAACGAAGTGAGACACAAGTATGTTTTGGAAACTATAGGGGTTTGGCAGTTTTTTAATAAATTTCAAAAAATTTGTCACTGAAATTTTTTGTCAATTTTTTTTCTAGCACATTTTGATGTGGACTACATGATCCAAACTTAAAAACCCCGACTTTTGTTCATTAAAATTACCCTACTAAATGGACACTTTTTTGCATAATTCGCGTCCCTTGAAGCTCTGTCGTAGAGGCAGCAGAAATACAGTGTTTTTACAATAACTTTTTTAATAACAATTAAACAGTGGAAAGTAGATAATAACGATAAGTTAGATACAGTTTCAAGTACTAATAACATTCCCAATCGGGTTACAGGTAAAAGCGTTTACATGGGTAAAAAACACCTAATCCTGATACATATACATACAATTTTCTACCATCAATCATCTGATCATACTAACTTCTTGCCTTTTACGTGCGTTCCCGAACTTGACCTTTTCACGCTTTTGACATGATGCACGCAGCATAACACGGTACATAAAAATAACAAATAGATTCCATAACGACTACCATATGTGACACGTCAACTGACACACTGCTACTGATACATAGGGGGCTACTTGAGATACAAGGCTTAAAACGATAATTACTCGAAAAGTCAAGCACTAACTGTTCTAATATCTTCAGATATATAACTAGAGACTCTAACAATCATAATGAGGCCACTCATATAAAATGCCTTTAAATCTAAGTACAAATTATTTCATATACAAATTCTGCTAAGCTAGTGCATCTGCCTAAACATTCCTCAACATTTGATGTCCAAAGTCCATAGAATTGTCACAGAAATTTATTAGTAGTTTTATATATTTAAGTAACAATAAATGATTCTGTCGTTAAATATCATACATGCAATGCAGTGTTTGGAAACCTACCATTGGTTTAGGATAAATACCTGCAGGTATAGTATGTGTTCATATATACGTATATGGAACATCATAGCGTTACGTGACGGAGGTGGGTGGGTGGGTACAGCTAGCGTGACACAAGCGTTACAAGCGGTGGGTGGGTGCCCTGAAAATTGCCAATTTTAGTGTTACGTGTTGAAATGGACGGTCCCTTAAGATTGAACATGTTTCTTAGGAAATAATTACCTCCGGCATTAGAAAAAATTTCCGTTTGGATCCCAACAGCTTTCTCCAAGAGCTACAGGTTCGGGAAAACAAGTTGCTACATCAGTCGGGGAATCCAACTTGTTAAAAATCAGTGTCCAAACCTGCGAAACGGCAGAAATTAGTTTTATTTTACATTTCACAATTTAAAACTGTTGGTTTGTTTGGTCATTAATAAATAATTTACTTACCACCAATGGAAAAATTTCCTCCGGTTGTTTGGGATTTGGGGATGGTTTGGTGCCTCCATTGCAATTTAATTAATAGTTAAATAGCTGCTCAGAGAAACGAGGGAATGAGAGTTCAGGAGCAGTGAAAATACAACTTTGTATATTTGTCAGATGTATGAATTAAAGAACATTACATATCTTTACCATAGGACCGAAATGTGACGTTGGATATGTATGAGATTAAACTATTATTATTATTATTATTATTATTGCTTTATTGCAGACTTCTCAGTAAAATTGACATTACATACAAGTCCATATCCACTAAAAAACTAACATTCGAAGATCTAGTCTTCACACTGCATGATAAACTTCAGTAATTTAATCAAAACATTGAATTAAAAGGAAAAACAAGAAAAACAATTCAGTCCTACACAATTTACAAATGAAAAAGAGAATTACACTTTAAACAAGATACGCTTCCATTCAAACGAAATTGATGATTTTAAAAAACAATGAGAGTTCAAAATATTAACTAGTATACTGTTGGTAGAATCAGCTAAGCGATTAAGGAGAGAGAATGCAGCCACCCTACGGACTGCATGAAAGTCATTCACATGATTTTCGCAGAACATCGCCGACGCACTGCTCCTTCGGCTGTAGCCAAACATAATCCTAAAGGCATCGTTATAGGCGGTCTGTAGCTTATCTAACACGGTCCTTCTGACTGGAACCCAAAGGCTACTGCAGTAGATACTAGAAAAAAAGGTTTTGAAAAGATACAATTTAACTTCATGACTGCATGAGCGGAACCGTCCACTTAATAAATTTGCTCTGGCATAATTTTCTCGTCGTCTCCTCAAATCTCGTCAAAATCCCGATTATGACAATTGATGTCATAACCCAAGTACCTGACAGTATCACACCATTTCAGTGCCACCCCGAAAGTCTTATTAGGAGAGGCAATAAAAAGCGAGAATCCGAGAAACACTGGCACACTGTCTTCTTAGGATTAAAAATAAGGTTGTGCTGATCGGCATAATCTGAACACATAGAAATTAGGTGCCTCAACGAGCTCACACTTGAGGTCATGAGACATATGTCGTCAGCATAGAAAATATTATTTATAACACTTTCACCAATTCTACACCCAAGCCCTGATTTTGTTAAGCTGGCACTCAAGTCGTCTAGATACACCGCAAAGAAGTACGCTGACAAAATTCCACCTTGCCGTACAGAGTTAAGCACAAAAAAGGGAGTTGATAATGTATTATTCCATTTTACTGAAAAACGTTGATTCCTAAACCAGTACATTAGCAGTCTTATTATATCCGCAGGAAAGTTTCGGTCACACAGTTTTCTCAGAAGAGTGAAATGGTTTACCATATCAAACGCTTTAGTCGCATCCAGGTAGCAAATGAAGACAGGTGTTCCTTGTCGCATGTAATGGTGAGCAACTTGCTTAACTGTATAACAGCAAGCTCAGTGCCAACTCCTTTTTTGTAGCCGAATTGGTTATCGGTTGTATTCAGTTTTAGACCACAGGCTTTGAGAATTAGTAGCTCAATAATTTTGGAGAAAGCAGTAGCGATGGCAATCGGCGATAGTTGGCACTGCTACTTTCAGAGACGCCTTTCTTTTTAAGAATTGGTGATACAAAAACAGACATAATTGAATCGGGTACATGACCGTGGGCTAACATTGCATTAATTAACAACATAACTACGAAATGGACAGAATCACATGCATATTTGAAATGCTCGGCACGTAACCCATCTGGGCCTTTTGATTTACCTAGTTTTAATTACATGATTGCCTTGTATACTTTGGATTCACTAAATATACACTGCTCATGAATTTTTGATTTCTCACATACGTTTTAACACTGCATTCACTAATATTGGGTTGCTTCAAGTTGAACAGAGCTTTTGTAAAGGGAGGCCCAGTGCTCTGCGATTTCCTGATTACCGAATACTCCATCCACATCACCACAGATTTCAGTAGGTTTAATTGAATCTTGCTTTCGAACCTGACTCCAGAACTTCGCAAAGTTTTTACCTTTAGGACATTACTAGATCATCATTTACACGCTGATCCTTTTGCTTTTTACACTTTTTAAGCGACG